>SNQJ01S0001917.1:85971-103523 GCA_010110895.2 Picea sitchensis | reverse complement strand
ATGGCTCTAGTTCGACGGACAACATCTGACAAGGTACAAGTAGGGTCCACGTGTCGCTCCACGACGCGTTTCCGATAGGTTGGGAAGTCAAGGGTGGGTTCCTTAGATCGACGGCTGAAAGGGATCTCGAAGGATCTAAGGATCAACGATCTTCATCACTTCAGAAGTCTGGCATTCAGGAGTTTGGCATGTATCTTTCGACTTTCCCTCCAGACCACGCTGGATCTATCGCCATGTGTACCTAGCATCCACGACCAGGATTTTCTCTGGCTTGCAGAGCTCCAGGGAAAATCGCGCGTCCCTATACCATCGAATACCCGGACTTCCGGATAACCGTTGATCTGTGGACACGTGTCCCTCCACTTTCAACGGTCCAGATTACTTCGCGACTCTGACATTCAGGTGTTTCAGCGCTAGACCACTCCTGTTCTCCTGAAGTGGAACCTCGCCGAAGCGCTTAACGCCACCCTTCCTAAGTTCGATCTAACCGTTGAGAGGGATCTCCATTGGATCCCCAGATCGACGACCCTCATCAATTCGCGACTTCTACCTTTGACTAATTTCAAGGGTTGTGGAATCATAAGTTTTGAAGTCCCGAAGTCGAAAGAGCTAGCTCCTTTCGGACTAGCACAGGGTTTCCAAGCCCTGGTCACATGGGTCCTTTGGGAAATCTTGTGGGCTAAGCGCAAATATTTTTAGCAGCAAAGGGGTTAAGGACATGGGCATGAGCCCTCAGTCAGATGGGTGGATAGTCTGAAGGGAACACCCTTCTCCCTTCAATTTGAACTTGACCTTCTCACTAAGGTAAATTTCAAAGGGTTGGTAGGACTTAGACGTTTCAATCAATCCTACCTCGACTATCTTGTGGATTCACATCCCATAACTCTCTAGCAGCTACACTGAGACAAATCAAAGACTATATAGATATAACAATTTACAGAAGCAAAAGAACATTTATAATAACTGTTCAAATACTAAAAGACTTAACCATAAACACAAACATTCATCATTGCATCCAATATATATACACAGAGTATGATAATACTTATTAGAAACGAAGAATGTGAAGCGACTGTTGAAAGGGGTGCATGTTTTCTTCCAACCATAGGCACAACCACTCCTATCGGATTTACCACTGGCCACCCTCGAGCTAGACCATGATGCTCTGAGAGAGATTCTTTCTCTTTGCTCCATGATAGTCAAAGATGAAGGTTACTCTCCTCCTTCCACAGGAAATTGGCAATCGATTTTCTCTACTCCAAGTAAGGAGGTTTGCACGAGTACTTCCTCAGTTGCTTGTCAACCTCGTTTATCAACTTGTAGCGAAACCATGCCCATGGCTTCTTTCATCCAAAAACGAGCTTGCTTCTAAGCTTTTTCTCTCTATTCCAGAGTCGAAAACATGCTTCTCTTCTGTTCTCGAGATTGTTCTCTCTACTCTTCTATTTTGCCCATTCGTCTCTGTGCCCCCGAATTACCTCCTTTCTTTCCTTCCTCAGCAAGGTTGTGTGGGTCCAAATCTCAATTCGTGGTTAGGACTGGAAGCCTTATAGATGGGTACCTTGCACCATCTCCTCATTAACTCTTGAGGATGACCTTCCAACTACCAGCCTGATTGGTAATTCATTTTTGGGTCAGAGGACTGTTGAGCAATTACACCCAGTAGGTACTGGTCTGGTGAGGGTCATCTCAACCATTCTTGGTTTCCCCTCACCATCTCTCTCATAGCATCCATGGTCTATCTTGGAAAAATTTCCCCCTTTCAGTAGTTGTGCAACACATTTCCAACTTCTATTAATAACAAAAAAATCATACATTGACCCTTTTATACAAAGGTTCATCAAATCAAACATTCACACATATTTAATCTGCCATAGTCTCTTGGCCAGTTATAGTTATATTTACAAATTGTGGGAAACATGGGTATTACACAACACCACTCAATTTTGATGAAACTACGTATTCCAAGGCTTAAAATATGATAGAAAAAAATTAACATGCCTAATCAATGATTTTGGCTTGAGTGAAGAGTACATTTTTGCTAAGGCCATGACTTAGGAGTTCAACAATCAACACCACCAATATCGAGGTACATAAAGAGCAATGAGTTCCCTTGAGTACCCAGTAGTGAGATTACTGGTTACTTATGCTAGAGAAACCCTGTTAAACGAATGAGATATTCGATGGACTGAGAGCAGTGAAGTGGTACATTCATTGGGTTGGGCAGGTCAAGAGGAAGAGAGCCAGTGGAAATCAGGATAGTTGTAAGAGAATGTCAGTGGGTTGTGGAATCTTTGAGCTCTGAGTGGACAATGAGGACACCCCTTTCTTGTGGATTCCAAGCCCCAGCTCGGGAGTGACTTGTTGTTGAGATCTGGAACAAGAAGTCTATGGTTGGATAGAATGTTTGTCCGAAGCAGTTGGTTGCACAATTGTTTTAAAAACATGTGTTTATTTGTTTTCTGAGTTAATTTATGAGTTTAATTGTTGTACATTTTACTTTGTGAATGGGAATGATTTATATGTTGCTATAGATGAATTTATTTGTTGTATTCATGTTATTTTAGCATGTTGTAGCTGCATATAGTTATGGGTATATAAAAATGGTTAATTTGTGTATAATTTGTAGTTGGTAAGCTATAGGGATTTAATTAGCAGAAAAATTTCGAATTATGTGTATTTTCACAAGTGATGTTCCTCAGTTAAGTTGGGGAATGTTACAGATTGGTATCAGAGCCACAGGTCCAACACCGAACCTACAGGGGCTAGAAACAACACACAAAAGATGAGATTGCAAATTTAAAGTTCAAAAGATGTTTGCAATGTGTTTGTCAGATTTTTTTTCCAGGAAGAATTTTGGGAAATTGCTTGTAATTTTGGGAAAATTGAGCTTAGGGGTTAAAATCCTCAATTCTTAATCTTTAGTTGAATGTTTTCAGAGGTGGAATGGGTTGAATTTGAGATTTGTGAAACAACCATGGAAAAATTGGGCAAAAGCCCCAATTCCTACAATGAAATTCATTGAGAATTCGACACAAGAGTGTCAAATTTTTGATACAATGGTTGATTTGATATGCACATGGTCGAAATTAACCATAGGAAGCGAATAACAGAGCCTCCATGGCGGTCAGAGAATAAATTTTAAATTTAGGCATTTTTGAAAATTTTGAAATTTTGGAAAATTTAGGGATTTTTCGTACATGATGTCAGCAATGATCTGGCGGTGGTGATGTGCACTGCCATAGTGGTGGGTCGGTGGCACGATGTTAGGCTCCGATGGTGAGGTGGCAGACCACCGTGGCGGGGCGTCGGGCATGGTATGTTGGGGTGAATGGTTTTGAAAAAAATGCTAGGGATGCAAAACCAATGAGGGAGCGCCATGTATCCCTGGGTGGTCTGTGGTATCACATTGCAGAGCACTGATAAATCTCGAGCAAGTTGATGATGCGGTATCAACCACATTTGTCAATCTTCCAATCATTTCCACCGTTAGATCTGGGAGCATGCAAGTTCGCGCATCAAGGTATAAGGGTGTGGGATGGGACCCACCCATCCCCGCAACCTATGTATGGGTGCTAGGTGGAAGATTGAAAGGGGAGATGGGACTCTCCGAAGACATGGGCCATTGTGTTGGTGCCATGTGGCATCCAGTATAGTTGGGTTCACGAATATAAATACTTTATGATTTATAAAATGCAATAAAGGTAAAGTAGGATAAAGAAGAAAGAAGAGAGAGAGGATGAGGAAGACAGAGGTTGACGGGGCAGGGCCAGGGTGGCCAAGAGGGTGACATGTGAACCTAGAATGCCACATCAACAACCATGTTAGCAAAGATGCCACATAGGCAAAATTGTCCTATAGTTTAAAAAAAAAAATCAAGTTTGGAGCCAAAATTGTATTTTGGCCATAGCAGGAGCATAATAATTCAGACGAAGATATGTTTTTATGGGTTTTGTTCGCAGTGTCGAGGGCGATAGAAATGTCATAGAGGGACACTGACCAATTATGCTATGATTGTCCAAAAAATGCAAATTACTTGTTTTTGAAGATTAGGGTCAAGCTTAGTGGCAGGAGCACAATTACTGCTGAGACTTTTATAGAGTGTCAGGAAAGTAGACATTAAGATATTGTGCAAAGGGATTGACTGGATTCCAAAGAATTTGGAGTGGAGGTGCCAAAAAAGGGAAAAATCCATTATTCTGGGTTTTTTTAGATTTTCAGACGAGGAAAAGGGTCCCTAGATGAAAAATGATGAAAATTTTATGTATTTGACATTTTGTATATTCATCAAGACAAACAACTTTGGTTTAGTGAAGTTTTTCCAGAAATGCACAATTTGGGAGATAACTAGCTTGGCTAAAAATACCAAGTTTGAAAAAGGGGTGAAAAAGGCAGTTGTCATTTCCAGATTGTTGTAGTTTTTTATTGCAGCATCGATATAACAATCTGAAAGTTGTTTTGAATTCAGTGTCACCAGTATTATTTGTGTCTCATACAAAAGCTTATTTGGTTCCCAACATATTTACCTATGTAGGTGACCAAAGTTGGTGTTTGAGATTATTTTGTATTTGGGAGAAGGTGCACAAGAGGAGTAAAGTGACAATATTCAATTGGCCATAACTTTCAACAAGAAACTCAGTATTGGACAAAAAAATAGTCGTTGGAATTTTTTTTAGGAGGAGAAGTCATTTAGAAACCCAAAAAATTTTACAGTCAACTCATAAGAAGATGATTGGTGGCCATTAAAGAGTAGAAAAATTATGCATTCTTTTTCCAGAACCGTGTATGTATATATTTTTTTCTAACATGGATTTTATTGCATGCACATTTTCTTGCAAAATTAAGAGGTTCAAGAGGGTAGTTTGGTTCCTGAATGAGAACCACAATCATGGAAAGTGCTTGGGGATCTTACAACCATGAGGAGGAGGTCAGAGGTCTACATGTCAGTATGCAAAATGCTAAGACAAAGTCTAATGAAAGAAGAGGCATGAAGGAGCCTGTAACTATGAGAAGCCTACATAGAGAGGTGCAAAGCTACAGGGAAGATAATGAAAAGATTATGAAAGTTCAGGAAGAGATACTATAGAGTCTGAATATGTTGCATAGGCAAGCCAATAAATACTATGGCACAAAGCAAGTGGATAGTGTTAGATATGTGACAACATCCAAATCCCATAGAGAAAGGGATGAGCATGGGAATGACAGGCAGTCAAGGAGCATGAACATACACCAGCATTCCCGAGAGCAATCCACTAGGAGAGTTTATGCAAGTTTAGGGCCAGGAAACAACCCAAGTGTGTCTCATGTCAGGAGGCAGAGGAGAAGGCTTGCGACAGACATCTTGCAAGGTGAACTCAGGAAAATTAAGCAACCAACTTTCAATGGTGAGCATAGGAAGGGAGAAGAGGTTGAGGATTGATTGTTGGAAATGATGAAATATTTCTAGTTGCATGACTATCCTTCAAGGGTGGAAATAAGAATTGCAACCTACCACTTGCAAGGAAAGACAACCATGTGGCGTGATCAGCTTAAGCACGACAAACACCTTGATGAGGCTTGCGACAGACATCTTGCAAGGTGAACTCAGGAAAATTAAGCAACCAACTTTCAATGGTGAGCATAGGAAGGGAGAAGAGGTTGAGGATTGATTGTTGGAAATGATGAAATATTTCTAGTTGCATGACTATCCTTCAAGGGTGGAAATAAGAATTGCAACCTACCACTTGCAAGGAAAGACAACCATGTGGCGTGATCAGCTTAAGCACGACAAACACCTTGATGAGAGGAAGGTCTCATGGAGACAGTTCAAAGGATATTTCCATGAGAAATATTTGTCAGAGCATTACTAGGAAATAAAGATGAAAGAGTTCTTTGAACTCAAATTGGGAAGCATAACAATGGATGAATATGAGAAGAGGTTCTTTGATTTGTTGAAGTATGTGGGCTTTATAAAGGATGAAAGAGTTAAAATCCAAAGGTTCTTGAGTGGGTTACCTTCCTTCTACAATGACAAGATACACTATGATAACCCCAAGACTTTTGAGGAGATCATAAGAATAGAAAAGCATCTTTATGAGCAGAGTAGAGAAAGGCCAGTCTTCCAAAAAGCTTGGAATGACAAGATGAAAAGAAAGAGAGATCAAATGAAGAAAGGTTTTAAGCCACCATTTTTCAAAAACATCTTACAAGCAAATAAACAACGACAATCAACCCAAAATGAGCCTAGGATGATAGATTCATTTGGGAAAAGGCCAAGACAACAACCTATACAATGTTGGGGATGTGAGGGAAATCACTTGTATAGGGACTTCCCTCACAAAGGAGAAAGAATGAGAACTATCTACAACATTCATGAGGTTGAAATAGTGGAAGACATCGGAGGAAGCATGCCAAGGATTTATGCATCCTTGGACAACAAGCAAGCGGAGTATCAATTCCCCATGATTGAAGTGGAAGGTAAAATTGATAACCAACCTGTAACAATTTTAATTGATCATGGAACTAGCCATAGTTACATAAACTCTAACATTGTTGAAATATTTCACTTACAAAGGAGTAAGCATAAGAGATCTTGGTTAGTTCGACTAGCCACAAGGGCTAAGAGAAAAATCAATGAACTGGATGAAGATTACCCAATAGTCATGAATGGACTCAACACAAAGGTAGATGTGAACATCATACCTTTAGGTTCATGTGATTGTCTAATTGGCATGGATTGGCTATAAAAACGCCATGTTGTCCTAGATTGTTACAACAAGATAATCACTTGTCTCGATGAGGAAGGACAACAAGACAAGATTTGAGGCATTCTGAGAGCTGTAATTTTTAGAGAAATTTCAACCATGCAACTGAAAAAGAGATTCAAGAAGGGACGTCAATTTTTTGCAACCCATATGGAAGAGGCAACCATAGTTAAAGTGGCGTATTGAAGACCATTCAATATTAAGGGATTTTGAAGATGCTTTTGGGGAAATTCTAGGATTTCCACCGAAGAGAGATATTGATTTATTTATTGAATTGGTGCCAAGAGCTACCCCAGTGTCCAAGACACCTTACAGAATGGGCACATCAGAATTGAAAGAGTTGCATATGCAACTTGAAGAGTTGTTAAAGAAGGGGTATCAACACCCAAGTGTGTCACCTTCGGTAACCCTAGTTATTTTTGTGAAAAAGAAAGATGGAACCTTAAGGCTTTGCATTGATTTCAAACAGTTGAATAAGGTCACCATAAAGAAAATATATCATTTCTCAAGGATTGATGATCTATTTGATCAGCTGATAGGCGCAAGAATATTTTTCAATGTCGACTTGAGATAAGGTTATCATCAAGTGAGGATAAAGGAATAACATATCAACAAGACAACGTTTAGAACAAGGTATGGGCATTATGAATTTACGGTAGTGCCATTTGGGCTATCAAATTCCCTAGTTGTTTTCATGTGCATGATGATTAGAGCGTTCAGGGAATACCATGACAAGTTTGTGATTGTGTTCTTGAATGATATACTCATTTAATCAAAGACATAAGAGGAACATAAGCAACATTTAAGAATGGTGCTGCAAGTTTTAAGAGAGCATAAATTGTATGTCAAACCAAGTAAATGCATCTTTTATCAAAATAAGATTCAGTACTTGGGGCGTATTATTTCAGCAGATGGGATATCAGTTGATCCCGAGAATATAGAGGCCATTAGAGGATGGCCAACACCAAAAAATGTGACATAGGTTAGATCATTTATGGGTCTTGTTGGTTATTATTGAATATTCATAAAAGGATTTTCAAAGATTGCAAGACCAATCACTTTTTTGCAAAAGAAAGGAGTGAAATTTGAATGGAATTCGAAGTGTGAAGAGAGCTTTTAATAGCTGAAAAATATTTTGACAAGTGCGCTAGTCTCGAAGATTGCAAATTCAAATGCATATTTTGTGGTGTGCACTGATGCATGCAAGGAAGGGCTTGGTGGAGTCCTCACTCAAAAGGATCATGTGGTATGTTATGAGCCCCAAAAATTAAAAGAGCATGAGAGAAATTATGCTACACGTGACTTGGAATTAGAAGTGATTGTTCATGCACCAAAAAAGTGGAGGCATTACCTCATGGGGAGAAGATTTGAGCTAAGGATAGACCATTGTGGTCTGAGACATTTGTTTGGACAACCAACATTAAATGCCATGAAAACTAGATGGCTCGAATTTATGAGTGAATATGACTTTGAAATTAAACATATCAAAGACAAGTAAAACATGTGGCTAATGCATTCAGCAGAAGAGCACATGTGATGCTTATGACATCCATCAACATGTACATCACAAATTTAAAAGACATAATTTTAGAGGTTGCAAATTCAGATCAACAATATTTACAAATAAAAGAAACATTATAGCAAGGAAAGTTACAACATAAATTTAAATATTATGAATTGCAAGAGGATGGAATACTCATATACAAAGGGAAAATATATGTGTCAAATTTCGGTGAGCTGAAAAATATAGTGTTGAGAGAAATGCACAATGTGCCATATGTTCGGCACCTAGGATATCAGAAAACAATTGCAACAATAAGAAGCCAATACTTTTGGCCATGAATGAAAAAAGAAGTGGTTGATTATATAGCCAAATGCCTGGAGTGTAAAAGGGTAAAGGTTTTTATAGGCATCCAGTGGGGCTATTACATCCATTTCCCATTCCTGAGTGGAAATGGGAAGTGGTTACAATTGAATTTATTACAAATCTTCCCAAAACAGTGAAGAAACACGACTCCATCATGGTGATGGTGGACAAATTGACGAAGGTTGCACATTTATTCCAATAAATACCACACACAAGGCATCGAACATTGCAAAGATGTGACGTAGCTGCATACCCCGCAGGGTCTCTGCGCCCGACCTCCCGGTCAAAAGGATCGTTCTGTCTAAATTTCCTTAAGCCGAAGCAACTCTTTTGATCCCCAAGTGGAATCACTATTTAAATCCCGATCCACAGGTCCTGCTCTTTCCCTGTCACGGCCTTTGCACACGCCTATGACTTTTCCCCGATGATAATTTCCGGTTTCGGGGTTTCGTGATCCCCGACGTCAAGAGTCCTCTGTCCTCTTGAACCCCCGATCTCCGATGAGTCAATTCGCCGATACACGCCTTTATGTGTTAGCCCTCCTGGCTAAACTCCTGGCCCATGTGACCACTATCCCCATGACCGTAGTCTTATCTCTCGTCGGGGTTTCGGGCTTTCCTATGTCGAAATGCATAGACACTTTGTCCATGGGATTCCCGATTTCCCGATTTCCCGTAATGCCGATGAACGACTTTCCTTTTGGAAAATTTCCCGAATGCTTGGATCTCTGCCACGCGTCCTCCTCTGATGGACGGTCCTGATCCCCTCTCGCGATTTCGCGACTTCTGATGCTCTGGAAGTCTTGTCCTCAGGATTCGCGAAATGTCGAACCCCGATGCGTCGATTTGACTTTTCTATCGGGACTTTCGCTACCAATTGCTCGACTTCTTGACCTCGAGAACTCCGATATTCCGAGTGTCGATTCTCCACTATGCTGACAGCTGGCCCCACAAATGGCACTTCCCTCCTTTCGGGGTCTCGGACTTCGAAGTTCCAAAATGTATGGACTTCTTGTCCAGGGAATCCCTGATATGTCGATGGACTCTCCTGATCTCGCCACGTGTCCCCCAATAGATGGACGACTCAGGCTTGTATCGGGGTTTTCACTGTGAACTTACCCGATCTCCTATCCACGGGATTTTCGATATCCCGATTATCTGCTCTCGTCGGGACTTTCATCTCGGCTTTCCACGAAGGCTTATCCTTCATGCCATTCTCGATAGATCTAACGGTTGTTGGGTCCTCCACTCAAGATCTGATGGACCAGATCCGTCGTTCTTGTGCGCTCCTCCTGCTCTCTCCTGGACGTGGCAAAACCAACGGTCCAGACTCTATCGGCTGATTCGATGGCCGATATTTCTCCTCCCGAGCTTTGGCGCTTTCCTTCTCAGACTTGGAAGGATTTCCAAGTTTCTCAAAGGCCTCAACCTTTGTTATGTCTCCTCTGCGAGCTCCACAATCTGAGTCCTCGCCTGCGCTCTTCAACGACGTTATTCCACCTGAGCTTGTTCCTTTCGAATCCTTGAAGGATTCTTCAACTCATGCGCCTCTGCAAGGTATTCACATGCACACAATGTTGTCCCTCCTAA
The DNA here is from genome assembly GCA_010110895.2 of Picea sitchensis. Classification (NCBI taxonomy): domain Eukaryota; kingdom Viridiplantae; phylum Streptophyta; class Pinopsida; order Pinales; family Pinaceae; genus Picea; species Picea sitchensis. Next base: position 93,324 of record SNQJ01S0001917.1, on the reverse strand, counting down.
GCTTCTCAAACGCTCAGACCCCTAAGGGATTTTATCCTTCTTTCTTCTCCCACAGATGGAGAAATTGGATGCCCTCCTGGCTATCCTTCTACTCAAGCAACCTCTTATTGAGTCTGCAGGGTGTTCAGCAACCCCGTGAAGATCCCTCAGTGGATTCTTCCTTCAATTACAGAACTCAAAGAGTTCTCTTCTCCCTGTGCCTGTTTGCACACCTACTCAATGCCCACCTGGCAGAGTATCTTTTCACAGAACGTCCAACAGTTATGTCCTCTGTGCACTCCTTGCACCTGCTCAATTCCCACTTGGCAGAGCTCTTCAGAATCCTTAGTGATTATGGTTCTTCTTAAGAACTCACAACATAGTTCTTTTCAATGCACCTCCATGCATATGCTCAATGCCCACTTGGCAGAGCTTCACAAAACTCCCTAGAGATTCTATCTGCAACTGTGCTCTTCTCCCACAGCCTAGCCTCCAAGGTATTCAACAACCTTGAGGTCTTTCTTCTGAGTTGTTGACTCCAGCTGTTGTGCCCTCCTGGCACGCCTTTGTCTGAACCCGTAGAATTCAGAAGTGCTTCAGTGCATTGGTATTCAGAGACCGCAGTACTTTGTCATGCCTTCTTGACATGAAACCTTAAAGACCTCTCAAGCCTGAAAATCAAACACACTCCTGCAAATGAAAACCTACATCATACATTCATATCATAATATAACACTCACAAACACCCACATAACACATAAATACATGCAGGAAAAACTTCTTTTGTTTATATTAAAATGGCAAATGCCTGTTTGTACAAGGTGTTCCTGAGCACGACCTGTAACAAGGTCTCGGCTCCTTCTTCTGCTCTCTACTCGCAGATTCTCTTCTATCCTCTCGACTTCACTCTCTACACTCCACTCCACTCCACTAACTACTAAAGAGATACAATAGATCTTTTACATGAGGGGGCTCTTCGAGCTCTTCCCTCCAATCTACCTACCCTATTCAATTACATTGAATGGGCTGTCTAGACCAGCATCTGGATCTAGATCTCATCCTTACAAACATTAAAGGCCTATCTACTCTACGCCTGCACAAAGGCACGACTCCACAACTCAACAGCTTAAACATTTAATTGCATTCAATTCAAATCAAAATGAGGACAACGCCTCTCTTCAGCTTTGAATGCGTGCACTCGACGTGGCTTGCTAGCTGGCTGGCTGACGTGGAGAGATGCTCCTCATCTGCAAAATTCATGAGCTCCTTCTCATGAGCTTCCCATCTCTGATGTTGAAATCCTCTTGGATCCCAAATCATCCTCTGGAGTTGTTCGCCCGCTCCATCTTGCTGTTGTTGTTGCTGCTGCTGCGCTGCTTCTTCCTTTCTGCTCAGTTGCTCCTCGCTGGCAGTCCTTGCTGACCTTAACATCAACCTTCTGATCTCCTCGATCGTTGGATCCAGCTGCTCCAGTGGCTGGTCCTGTTTTTGCAGTCTCCCCAGCTGCAAAAAATTTCGGCTCATGGGCAGATCACTGTGATCTCCCATGCCTTCTTCATCAGCTTCCAACTTCACCTGTTGGATGTGCACACCCTGCACTTTCACCCTTCTCTCCAGGGCTTCGAATTTTTCATACAGATCAACCAAACTAACGTTGTCTGTTTCTTCTTCTTCCTCTGCTGCAAACTCCCATGTTGCAGTCTTTTCAGTCTCCTGGCTGAAAAGATTGAGCCATTCCTCGGAATGCTCATTATCCCCTTCTGCTTCTTCTGTTGTCAGCTTCAGTGCTACAGCTTCCTCAGCTTCCTGGCTGAATGCATTGAGACACTCCTCATAATTCTCATTTTCCTCTCCTGCTTGGGCAGCTTCAGATATCTGCTCCAATCCCTCTGCGACAGTCTCAGCTAGTTGTCCATCTGTTGTTGCTGCATCTGCAACACAGATTTCTGCCTCCCCCTGGGCAAGTGGTAGGAATATCTCGATTCCCCCAATCATTATAAGGCTCCTCAGATCAACCTCTTCTGTCAGCTGCATCTGCTGATCTAAATCCATCCCTGAGCTCACCTGCTCTGTCAGCTCTTCTGGCTGATTCCAACTCACTTCCGAGTTCATGAGACCCACAGATAGTCTCATCTGCTCATCCCTGCCCACCTGGCAATATGGGATCTGTTCACTGCCCTCCTGGCAGATTATGAGATCAACTGATCCCATCTTCATTAGCACTCCTTGCTGAATTGAACTCACCCCCAAGTCCATGAGACTTTCAGATAGTCTCGAATGCTCATCTCTGCCCACCTGGCAATCTGTGATGCTTCCACTGCCCTCCTGGCAGTCTTCGAGATCCCGTAGCAACCTCATTTCATTTCTTAGCTGGCAATGTGAAATTCCCTGGCTGTCCTCATGACAGTCTCTGAGATCCCGCAGTGATCTCAACCCTCTACCCACCTGGCAATTGGGAATTTCCTCTCTGCCCTCCTGGCAGTTCTTGAGATCTTCAGTTGATCCCATTTCATTCTCTTCACCGAGAATTCTCCCAATCTCCGGTTCACATACCTGAACCATCTCCTCATGTCCATCGAGGTTTTCAACATGCCTCAACCATTTTTTTAACAACCTACGCTGTCTTCTAGCCATCAACTCCTTGACTAGCCATTTTTCTTTTGCCTTCCTCATGGGCCATTCATATACCCATCTCGGCTTAGTATTTTGCTTCATCCGCAGTTCAATCTTTTCCATTTCTTTCTTTATATCAACGAGCTCTTCATCTATATCTTCTTGGCTTCATAGCTCTGAGGTTTTCCTTCCAGCATATCTACGGCCTTCAATAGCCATATTGTTGTCTTTGTCTGCTCTCCTAGCAAACCTGCTGCTCACTCCTGCAAACCTGAGTGTCCCAGCTTCTCCTACAGTCCTCCTGACTGTCTTCTTGATTGTTGCCTACCTGCAAACAACCATCACAGAGTCTCCAACGCTCTGTCTTCCTTTACCTCTCCCCCTGCTTGAAATATACAAACAGAGTTCTCGCTCTGATACAAAAACTGATGTGTATCAGAGTGCTCTTTACCTCTTACGCCTCCCTCGCCTGAAATATACAGACAAGGATCAGGCTCTGATACTAAAACTGACGCAGCCGCATACCCCGCAGGGTCTCTGTGCCCGACCTCCCGGTCAAAAGGATCGTTCTGTCTAAATTTCCTTGAGTCGAAGTGGCTCATTTGATCCCCCAGTGGAATCACTATTTAAATCTCGATCCACAGGTCCTGCTCTTTCCCTGTCACGGCCTCTGCACGCGCCTATGACTTTTCCCCGATGATAATTTCGGGTTTCGGGGTTTCGTGATCCCCGACGTCAAGAGTCCCCTGTCCTCTTGAACCCCCGATCTCCGATGAGTCAATTCGTCGATACGCGCCTTTACGTGTTAGCCCTCCTGGCTAAACTCCTGGCCCACGTGACCACTATCCCCCTGACCGCAGTCTTATCTCTCGTCGGGGTTTCGAGCTTTCCTATGTCGAAATGCATAGACACTTTGTCCACGGGATTCTCGATTTCCCGTAATGCCGATGAACGACTTTCCTTTCGGAAAATTTCTCGAATGCATGGATCTCTGCGACGCGTCTTCCTCTGATGGACGGTCCTGATCGCCTCTCGCGATTTCACGACTTCTGATGCTTCATAAGTCTTGTCCTCAGGATTCGCGAAACGCCGAACCCCGATGCGCCGATTTAACTTTTCTATCGGGACTTTCGCTACCAATTGCTCGACTTCTCGACCTCGAGAACTCCGATATCCTGAGTGTCGATTCTCTGCTATGCTGACAGCTGGCCCCACAAATGGCACTTCCCTCCTTTCAGGGTCTCGGACTTCGAAGTTCCGAAATGTATGGACTTCTTGTCCACGGAATCCCCGATATGTCGATGGACTCTCCTGATCTCGCCACGTGTCCCCCAATATATGGACGAATTAGGCTTGTATCGAGGTTTTCACTGTGAGCTTACCCGATCTCCTGTCCACGAGATTTCCGATATCCCGATTAGTTGCTCTCGTCGATACTTTCACCTCGGCTTTCCATGAAGGCTTATCCTTCATGCCATTCTCGATAGATCTAACGGTTGTCGGGTCCTCCACTCAAGATCTGATGGACCAGATCCGTCGTTCTTGTGCGCTCCTCCTGCTCTCTCCTCGACGTGGGAAATCCGACGGTCCAGACTCTATCAGCTGATTTGACGACCGATATTGCTCCTCCCGAGCTTTGGCGCTTTCCTTCTCGGACTTCGAAGGATTTCCAAGTTTCTCAAAGGCCTCAACCTTTGTTATGTCTCCTCTGCGAGCTCCACAATCTGAGTCCTCACCTGCGCTCTTCAATGACGCTATTCCTCTTGAGCTTGTTCCTTTCGAATCCTTGAAGGATTCTTTAACTCATGTGCCTCTGCAAGGTATTCACATGCACACAGTGTTGTCCCTCCTGAGCTTCTCAAACGCTCAGACCCCTAAGGGATTTTATCCTTCTTACTTCTCCCACAGATGGAGAAATTGGATGCCCTCCCGGCTATCCTTCTACTCAAGCAACCTCTTGCTGAGTCTGCAGGGTGTTCAACAACCCCGTGAAGATCCCTCAGTGGATTCTTCCTTCAATTATAGAACTCAAAGAGTTCTCTTCTCCCTGTGCCTGTCTGCACACCTACTCAATGCCCACCTGGCAGAGTATCTTTTCACAGAACGTCCAACAGTTATGTCCTCTATGCACTCCTTGCACCTGCTCAATGCCCACTTGTCAGAGCTCTTCAGAATCCTTAGTGATTCTGGTTCTTCTTAAGAACTCACAACAGAGTTCTTTTCAATGCACCTCCATGCATATGCTCAATGCCCACTTGGCAGAGCTTCACAAAACTCCCCAGAGATTCTGTCTGCAACTGTGCTCTTCTCCCACAGCCTAGCCTCCAAGGTATTCAACAACCTTGAGGTCTTTCTTCTGAGTTGTTGACTCCAGCTGTTGTGCCCTCCTGGCACGCCTTTGTCTGAATCCGCAGAATTCAGAAGTGCTTCAGTGCACTGGTATTCAGAGACCGCAGTACTCTGTCATGCCTTCTTGACATGAAACCTCAAAGATCTCTCAAGCCTGAAAATAAAACACACTCCTGCAAATGCAAACCTACAACATACATCTACAACATACATTCATATAATAATAGAACACTCACAGACACCCACATAACACAGAAATACATGCAGGAAAAACTGCTTCTGTTTATATTAAAATGACAAATCCTGTTTGTACGAGGTGTTCTTGAGCACGGCCTGTAACAAGGTCTCGACTCCTTCTTCTGCTCTCTACTCGCAGATTCTCTTCTATCCTCTCGACTTCACTCTCTACACTCCACTCCACTCCACTAACTACTAAAGACATACAATAGATATTTTACATGAGGGGGCTCTTCGAGCTCTTCCCTCCAATCTACCTACCCTATTCAATTACATTGAATGGGCTGTTTAGTCCAGCATCTGGATCTAGATCTAATCCTTACAAACATTAAAGACCTATCTACTCTACGCCTGCACAAAGGCACAACTCCACAACTCAACAACTTAAACATTTAATTGCATTCAATTCAAATCAAAATGAGGACAACGCCTCTCTTCAGCTTTGAATGCATGTGCTCGACGTGGCTTGCTAGCTGGTTCGCTGACGTGGAGAGATGCTCCTGCATCAAGATGTAATGTTCATTTTCGAGTAGGAGCTCCAGAGAGGAGGGCTTAGTAGTCTAAACAACCTCGTTAGACTACAGCTAGGGCTAGACAAGGGTAAACAAGGTCACTAGAGGTTACTTCAACAAATGAGGTTATAATTCGAAAGTGACATTTAGCTAAAAGTGACTAAAAAGCGCTTTTAAGTGGTTTTGTGCTAAAAATAGAGAAAGCACTTAAGTGAGGAGCTATGAATAGGGTCAACAACGAATTAGGGTTTTGGTGAGTATATGAGGAGGAAAAGCGACCTAATTCATCATTATGCATAATTTGAGTTGACAGTTAAGGAGAGAGGTGACTTCACAGGTTGAGGCGAACCATAGCTTTGTGGATTCTAGTAGGAAGACACTCAGAGGTTGATTTTGGTGTTGAGAGACACACCCTAGTCATCGGGAAGACCATCTAGATCTTCCATCGTACTTCAACATCAATTATACAGGTTGCAACAGTGATGGCACACTTTCCTAGGTTGAGGGCGTAACTCATGAGCAGACAAAGAGGTTCAAATTTTCCCATCTAGGGAGAATCCATGGATTCCCTTCCGACCCAATTGAGAAGAAGGCAAGGTGCATCTATTGCCTGGTTTCTCTTTAGATTCCAACAGAGAAATCATCTTGGGCACATCATTCAGCCAGTGAGGGTACGACAGTTGGGGAGGATACATTTGGGGGTCCCGAGGGATCATCATATTAGATCCAGAGAAATTCTTACGACCCATTTCAAAGGAACCTAGGGCGCTCAGTTTGAGACCCTTACAACGAAATTATGTCGGTGAAATCTCTAGGGTGCAATTGTCGGCAACAATTTGGGTGCATTCCCCCAGGGGATCCATCCGGGGTCCGTACAGATCGTCAGAGGGTCGATCTTCAGTTGACCAGTCACCAGGATTGTGTGTGAGGGCAGGGCGTACTGTTTGGGACAATTTCGAGTCAGATCCGAGGAGTTTATCCACCAGGACAAATTTCCCAGTCTTGCAGTAGTTGTCGTGCGAGTTGTCGTAGCTTGTAGCAGATCTTCCAGCTCACATCTCGATCCAACAACTGTCTTCTAATTTCCAGTTATCATTGTTATTGTTTATTTCTTGTATTCTTGCTCATATCCTTTTGTCTTTGATCTAGTCGAGTGATCTATTTTATTGAGCCGCATGCGGCATTGTACTCCATCTCAAAACGCGTAATATATTATTGCAGTGTTTGGTGTCTGTTATCCCCGATTTCTAGGGATAACTAGGAGATCATGTCTCGAGGCCCACAGGTCCTAGACATGGAGTACCGAGAGAAGGATTGACCTGAGCATGGCCCTGGAGGGCCCATCCTTCTTCTTCATCGCCAGATTTGTCTTGTCAGCAGCAGCAACATCCATCACCATCGGCTTGGACTTGCATCAAAGAACACTATTGCTCCATGAGGTAATTGGTCCAGGTATCATGGTATGTGTCATGTTTGATCGTTATAACTTTCTTATATATGCATCAGGTTCCTTACATTTTTGACAATTGCTTGGATCTTACACTAACCCACTTGACCATTGTTGGGGGGATTAACGGGGTGCCTTAGCAAGCTTGTATCCATTGGTTTTGGTTAGCCACCAAGGGGGATTTGAAGGGCCATCGTCTGTTCCCACCATATTATC
>SNQJ01S0001917.1:63554-85961 GCA_010110895.2 Picea sitchensis | reverse complement strand
GATTTTTCATGGCATATATGGCATTTCTCTCAAGGAAGGTTTACAACTAGGGTTTGATTATGCTTTCTTCATGACATGTAAGTGAATTTTTCATGCAAAAATTCTTAAGTGAATGGTTGTAGGCTTAATTTCTTACATTTTGCTATTATATTTCTAAATCTTGAAACCCTAGGTAGCAAGCACACAAGTAGGTCATTTCTACATGTCCCCTTGTTTGAGAAATAGTTTTAGCCATTGAAAAAGGAAGATATAGCCTAGCTGTTGCTACACTTTTCTCTCTTTTTATGAGCTAGCGTTGAAGTTATAGGTTGAAAAGAGGAGACGTCCTAGGCCTAGTTGGACTACACCTAGGGTTTGAAGGCCTTGCCTTTGCAACACCTTTTCCCTTAAATTTATACTTTGAAGCTAGCCATTTTGCCAAGTGTATTTAGAGAAGGAGGAAGGAGCACGAGGCCTTGCTTAAGCAACACCGGAGTGAGCCTCCTTCCCCTAGGGTTTTGATTCTAGGGCCCTACCATTGCAGCACCTTAGAACCCTACCTTCCAGTCTCTAAGTCTTAATCCTCCCGAGACTTTGTGCCCTTGCTTTTGACTCCATTTACCCTAAGGCACTGGTAATATCTCCAACGTTGAGCCTTTAATGTGCAAAAACCATCTTTCAAACTTCAATTTCTGAAACCCTAACTAACCCTAATGCTGCTAACCTATGCTGACGTCATACTTGACGCAACAATCTTTTGACTAATAAATAAGCAATTAAATGATTGCATCAAGCATTTATTGAATAAATCGTTGATTGGATATACTATAGGCTTGGTCATTTTGGTAGATATTGATGAATTGGTGATCTCTCATAGGCAAATTAGCAGAACGTTGACTTCATCTTATCTATTACATTGCTTATTGAATGAAATCAGATAGTTAAGAAGTACTAACCCTTTGAGTTATAGCCTGCAAATATATATATTGTTTTGTTATTATCTTGTTCCGGGCAGGTGTTTTCAACAGGGCCTACACTTCTTTTATTGGCTGATTAGCCGGACTGTCTGATACTGGTGGTAACCTGCGAGGAGGGAAATCTTAAACACTTAACCTTGTATCCATTGCCTCTTCAAACCCCAGGTTACCAGGGACGTCTCCCCTGGGATAACCTCCCTAAATAGAAAGAACCTCCCCATCGAGGTGACATTGGGTGGGGAAGGTTCCTGTTACGCCAGTTTGTCCTCTATCCTATAACCTGTGACCTAAAATACAAACTGCGCGATAACAATGTCCATTTTTATTTGCATTCTTATTCATATGATGTTAAACAAATATTTACCTGGAACACGGATGCAAAGACACCACGCATTTTAAAACCCAATTAATAAACAGATTCGGAAACCCAAAGTGTATCAGTTTCAACATCAGATTCTTGACAGTTTAGTCACCTATTCAGATCTGCGGAATCAGGGATATTACAAGAGATATGCACGAGATAAGTTGCAAGGCTACATGGGGTGCCTAAGGCAATAATTTTAGACAGATCTAAAATTCACATCCAATTTTTGGAAAGGGTTGTTCAAAGGCTTTGGGAAAAAATTGATTCCCAGTATAGCTTATGACCCCGAATCAGATGGAAAAACAGAGAGAACCAACAAAATCATTGGAGACATGCTCATAATGTATGTGATGGACCAACCATCAAAGTGGGAAGATTATATACACTTAGTGGAATTTTCTTACAATAATGGATATCAAGACTCATTAAAAATGAGCCCATTTGAAGCTTTGTATGGTAGGAAGTGTAACACATTAGTGAGTTGGGATAACCCAACAGGCATAGTTGTCATTGGGCTAGATTTGTTGAAGGAAATGGAAGAGCAAATGACAAGGATCAAGCAAAAGTTAAAGGCTTCCTAGGACATACATAAAAGTTATGCAGACAAGAACAAAGTGTTTAGAGATTTTAAAATGGGAGAATGTGTTTTTCTAAAAGTGAAAGCAAAAAGAAGTTCGCTAAGATTGGGTAGCTGCCCAAAGTTGACAACAAGATATTGTAGGCCTTTTGATATCTTAGAAAAAATAGGCCCAATTGCATACATGCTAGCATTGGATGCATCCATGAGAGTTCATAATGTATTTCTTGTATCATTATTAAAGAAATATGTGCTTGACACTAACCACATAATTGATTGGACTGTGGTCTAGGTGAAGCACAAAGGGGATTTTCGGGTGGAACCGGTATGCATCCTGGAATGAAAAATCAAATTGCTCATGAACAAAGAAATCGACATGGTAAAGGTCCAATGGACCTTCTATGGTCCTAAAGATGCAACGTGGGAGCATGAAGAAACTATGCAGGAGGAATACCTGCAATTTTTTGTCAATTTTGAAGAAAATTGAAGCTAAAAATGCAAGACTCCATCTTTGGATAGCTAGAGTTCTGGAACCACATCTCATAATTCTTGGTCACCTGCGTTGATAGCCCTGATAAAATATTGGTGCACCCCGATGGACTAAGGGTGGTGAAGGGAGTGCATTCCTTGGGTTAGCAGGTTGGGAAGAATGAGCGATTATGAATGGAACTGTTGTTAGAGTTGTGAAATTGCAGAATTTTCATTTCTAAATATTGTAATGTAAATTTGTATATGTATTTTGGCATGGTTCTATGCACCGAGGACGGTGCACAATTGTATGGGAGGGGGAATGTAACATCCCCATTATAATCCCTAGTTTAATTAATGCATAATGTAGATATGAATGTGGTTATGGCCAAACGATGTAATATGTGAATTGTATTTTTGAATTTTTATAAATAAAATGTGATGCCAACTGTCAGGGGACATGGACATAAATGGGGGTTGAGTTTTCCACAAGAGAATGGAGTGTCTAAGAGGGGTCCAAGGGAGAAATTATTTATGGGTATTAATTCAAACCCATTTTCCTGAATTTTATTATCATTGGGGACAACCTTTTATTTTTTGGTTGAGTGTGTGAGATCCCAATCATTAAACTCATGTAAGAGGGTGGGTGTAAAAATTCACATCCCATAATTATTGGGAGCATGAGGTTGAAGTACAATCAACATTGGGCAGAGTGAGCAGTCAATGTACTTGGGGAAAATAGAGGAAATTTGTATGGGGAGAACAAACATTTTTTCACAGGCATGTTTTGGCATGAACAACAAACAAAGAATAGTGAAGAAGAGCACTTGAGCTGGAGCAACTATGGAGGGCGAATTCTGGAGTATTTTTTGAGCTAAAGACTGAAGAGCCAGGTTCTCAGGCCCAAAGAGTGAATTCTTGAGTGAGTTGCATTGTAACAACAAGTGATTGTGGTTGTTTTCCTGGTAGTTTTCTTGGTAGTGAGTTCCCTTGAGTACCCATTAGTGAGATTCCTAGTTACCTCTTCCAGAAATACCCTGGTAAACGAATGGGACACCTGATAGATTGAGAGCAGTGAAGGGGTATATTTCTTGGGTTTGGCAGGTCAAGAGGAAGAGAGCTAGTGAAAATACATTGCAGGACTCAAGTATGTTTTGAATAATACATCGCATAACTCACACCTATTTTGGGGCGCTACCCCACATCAGTGGCTAGATAGCATTGAATGTTTTGTGTGTCACTGCAAAGGGCCTAAGAAAAACATCTTAAGTTATGATTGTTGTAGCCACCCAGTGTAGGTACCCTTTCGGGTCCCTTTTTGAATAATACATCACATAACTCACATCTGTTTCGGGGCGCTACCCACATCAATGGCCAAACAATGTTGTACATTGTATGTGTCATTGCAAAGGGCCTAAGAAAAATATCTTAAGTTACAATTGTTATAGCCACCCAGTGCAGGTACTCTTTCGAGTCCCTTTTTGAATAATACATTGCATAACTCACACATGTTTTGGGGCGCTACCCCCATCAGTAGCCAGACAATGTTGTACATTCTATGTGTCATTGGAAAGGGCCTAAGAAAAACATCTTAAGTGACGATTGTTGTATCCACCTAGTGCAGGTACCCTTTCGGGTCCCCTTTTGAATAATACATCACAGAACTCACACCTGTTTCAGGGCGCTACTCCGCATCAATGGCCATACAATTTGTACGTTCTGTGTGTCACTGCAATGGGCCTAAGAAAATCATCTTAAGTTACGATTGTTGTAGCCATCCAGTGCAGGTACCCTTTTGGGTTCCCTTTTGAATAATACATCACAAAACTCACGCCTGTTTTGGGGCACTACCTCTATCATTAGCCAGGCAATGTTGTATGTTTTATGTGTCATTGCAAAGGGCCTAAGAAAAGCATCTTAAGTGACGGTTGTTGTATCCACCTAGTGCAGGTACCCTTTCGGGTCCCCTTTTGAATAATTCATTGTAGAACTCATGCTTGTTTCAGGGAACTACCACACATTAGTGGCCAAACAGTTTTGTACGTTCTGTGTGTCATTGTAAAGGGCCTAAGAAAAACATCTTAAGTTACGATTGTTGTAGCCACCCAGTGCAGGTACTCTTTTGGGTCCCCTTTTGAATAATACATCACAAAACTAAGGCCTCTTTCGGGGCACTACCCCCCATCAATGGCCAGATAGTGTTGTACATTCTGTGTGTCACTGTAAAGGGCCTAAGAAAAACATCTTAAGTTACAGTTGTTGTAGCCACCCAGTGCAGGTACCCTTTCGGGTTCCCTTTTGAATAATACATCATAAAACTCACACTTGTTTCGGGGTGCTACCCCACATCAATGGCTAGACAATGTTGTACATTCTGTGTGTCACAACAAAGGGCCTAAGAAAAACATCTTAAGTTACAACTATTGTAGACACCAGTGCAGGTACCATTTTGGGTCCCCTTTTGAATAATACATCGTAGAACTCACGCATGTTTTGGGGATAGTGAGGGACATCCCTTGACCTCCAGTTGGTTGTGTAGTGTTTGATTTGTGAGTGGACAGTGAGGGACACCCCTTTCTTGTGGATTCGTAGCCCTAGCTCGAGGGTAACTTATTGTTGAGATATGGAACAACAAGTCTATGGTTGAGTGAAACGTCTGTCCCAAGAAGTTGGTTGCACAATTGTCTTAAAAATATAAGTGTTTATTTGTTTTATGATTTAATTTATGGGTTTAGATGTTGTGGATTTTACTTTGTGAATGAGAATGATTTATATGTTGTAGATGAGTTTATTTGTTGTATTCATGTTATTTCAGCATATTGTAGTTGCATATAGTTATGGGTATCTAAAAATGGTTAAATTTGTGTATAATTCGTAGCTGGTAAATTACATGAATTTAATTAGTAGAATTTTTTTGAATTTATGTGTATTTCTGCAAGTAATGTTCCTTGGTTAAGTTGGGGAACGTTACACATAACCTTTGGCTCATTAGGCCCACCCTACTACCATAAGCTATCTCATGGAGCAATACAACTCTGCATCCAATTTTGCACATTCCCCTACTATGCTCTTCTCCTTTTCCCTTGTGCTAAATCTGCTCAAAGGGGCTTCTCGACGAGAATGTTATTCCCTAGATCAGAGATCTGTTGAATACACGGGATCTTTGCCTCATTCTTCAACTTTCAGGAAAGAACACTAGTCCACATTATTTCTCTTTTTTTTTTTTTTTTTTTCTGGTTGCAACCTTTAGGGCTCCAAGTTTCATCATGGTTGCAATTTCCTCAATTTATTTTTGCTTTATTTTATCCATCTTCTCACTTGCATATACTTGTTCAGTTTCAACCAACTCATTTGCCTCCATGAGATTTTCTTCCTCATGTGCAATTTTGCACACATACTTCATGTAGCTATAGTGAAAACACAACAAACATTAAGGGAAATAATAGTTCCATTACCTACCTCTTCTGAAGGTTCCTCCTCCATCATCACACTTTGATGCAACTCAGACTTATTGGTCATTATAAATCCATCCTACACTATCTTCAACATTTGATGCATGAATTTGCATCATTATTCTTCATCAAAATCTCTCCTCTATCATCACTACTAGTAGAGTCTCCCTCATTAGACTCTTTATGCATGTCCACCTACCAGAGTTCATTTGCATGTGCTTCGTTCTCCAAGATTGTGTTCTACATGATTGCAACTTTTATGGTTGTAGGTTCCATCTTTGCTACAACATGTAGTCACATGGAGCAGTGCACCTCCATGGCCAACTTTGCACATTCTTTATTGCTCTTCTTGTTAACATTTGTGCTCAATGGTGCCACACCCTCTTCATCATTGGCTACTATCTCTTCAAGCACTATTCTCACAGGATGTTGCACACACATTAATGGGTTCTTTATGTGATCCACTAAATATTCAACATTAGCTTGATTCTCACCAATGATTCAATGCTGCCTAATCCCTTGTTGGTGGCTTTATTCTCCCTTTGTGCTTCAAGGCACAAGTACTTCTTCACAGTGCTTCTTCTCCTCTCACTTGGCTACAATTTCCATGGCTGCAATCTCCAACACTACAACCTTCATATCCACTACAATGTTCTCCATTGATTCATCTTCTATTTTTTCTTTGTCCATTGTCATACTTGTATAGACACCTTTAGCTTCAACATGCTCCTTGGCCTCAATGGGTTCTTCTTTCTCACATGTAGCAGTGCACATGTTGGTACTTGCAATCAAAACATGACAAAAAACTTTAAGGAAAACAAAAGTTCCCATAGATTCTTTCTTTGGTGGCACTTCCCTGGTGTTAGCACTAGAAGTCACCCTTCAATTGCAGAGAGAGTAAGCCCAATACCCATCAATTTGTGTGTCACAATGAATAAATTTAAGGGGGGTCACATGGGTGCAGACTCAAGATGATATTGCTTTAACTCAGAAAACTGGACTGGTATGCACAGGAAGATGAGGTCTTGACTCAAATTCAGTCAGTACGGTGTAGTATAGATGAGTAGGAGGAAGAATGGTAAGGAGAACGTAAAGGTCTGCTATGGACATCCGATCTTCCAGCAGCCCAAGGAGGAAAAAACTCAGAAAACAAGATCCTCTTCGATTCAGAGTTTTAAGAAACTGAATGAAGTTATAATCAGACTGAAATCAAACATACATCACAATACAGTTACAACAACTCGACTGGATCATCCATACCCGAGCCATTCAATATCAGAGGCAAAAGAGACGAAAAAGAAGGCTGACTTAGATTGAATAAGAAATCTCAAACCCCATTACATAATCAGAGAACCAGAGCTTCATCAAAGCTTTACAATACGAGAGCGTAGCTCAACCATCGACCATAACAAAATATCAAAACTGAGTATATATACTCAAAACTGCTGCAACTACCAGGAGCGTGATCGGACCACTGCATTAACGCTTTTAGTCGGTGCCTGCTCTGTCAGATTGTGCAGGCCTCCTCATGTCAGATGTGAGCCAGACGCAGTTATGTGCTTTACAGGAAAATCTGTCCATAAGGAAGCTTCAGATTGACAGTCTGCCTTTACGACCGCTCTTTGCATGTTTTCCATTTATGGGGCTTTGCTGGACGCTTGCAGGGAGGGCTTGGCAGGCAGACGTGGATGCTAATGATAAGGAGCTGACGAGATTATTGGGACTACGTGGGCGCCAAAATGTCATATCATCGCCCGACTTAGGATAAAAACATTTGATGGGTTTTTTGAGCCCTCTTCTTTCATTTTTTTCGCCAGAATGCCACTTCCCAGGGAAAACACCCCCCCGATCAATAATGTGTGCTAACATTAGGCTCCATGGGGGATGGTACGCTCCCTGTGAGCTACCAAGAACTTGCAACTTCAGTCGCCTTACTGTTGGGCTATGGAGTCATGCTAAAAAACATCCTGTTGAGGAATCCAGGACGACCCACACACTATTCTGCTTACAGACATAAAGCAAACACACCTGCTCTTGATAGAGCTTATTTATGTACAAAAACCTAAGCTAACTGATTTTTACAAAGCGCTAGGTGAAAGAAAACTTCCACCATAGCCACCCAGACTGTCTGGCAATATGATCCTTCTCTTTACTACAGATAATCCACAAAAGGCTAAGGAAGTATGACAACAAAACAAGGACATGGCTTGGAACACTGACTATACCCCCAAATGATGATAAGGTGAATACATCTGCAGGCTCCAATGCTTTTGGAAAACACAACTCCATATATAATCCCACGAGGTCACACAATTTATAATCAGGGGGGCTCAACTGGTAAGAAATTAACTCATGTCCTTTATTGCGGCTCACCCGTCGTGTGATGTTCTCAAAGTGCACAGGTGGGTGGAGAACTGATGCAGGCTGGTTGATACTAGGTGATACCTACTCAATTACAGGTTCTGGATAGGAGATAAACTTCCCACTAAGCTCCTCCTTTACATGTTGCTCTGTGTTTTCTGTGAGTCTAGGATAGTTGATTTCCACCCAATGCTTTTCCTTAATTAATAAAGGAAAAGGATTTATAGTGTGGTCTTGGAAATCTTTCATAACACCATACTCACCTGTGAGTATTGGTGAAGTAATGCAATTTGAAAATTTTAGAAAATCTGAAATGTATGACTCCATGTATATGGCCACAGGATCATGAATAATGTGACATAATCCTGGCTGCTCCTTTGTAAAATTATCTCTGCTTGCAAATAAATGCCCTCCTTGTTCTTTTGAAACCAACTCTTGATCATCAACAATTGCAATCTCTTCTTCATAAGAATGGTCACAAGATAATGGTGCAACAGGATTTAAAACATCATAACTATGATCAGCCAAGAACACATAGTTATCTATGCAATCAACTACTGTTGCATGCTCAAAATGTTCTGGAAACTGATCATAAGATTGATATGTATTCCTGCCCATATAAAAATCTGCAAATGTTGAAGAAGTTGATTCCAACAATGAATCATACCTACTTCCTTGTTGTTGTTCCAGATCTGATTCATATTCACTATCTTCTTGCTAAGAATTTGAAACAAATTGACAGTCTTCTTGCTCATGTACATGCAAATTTTTGAGATATGCCTGCCTATGAACCCACTTGCTAGCCCTGATGTTCTCTTTGACCTCTACAACATCTTCAAACAGATGTATTAACGATGAAGATTTCCTTTCTCTTAAGAGAAGGACAAGCTCTGGATGCTGAGCTGTGACATAGTACACCATGGCAATAGTCTTTGTCGGTCTGATCTCCATAGGCATACTATGATAAACGCTGTAAAACCTCCTGTTGAAGACAACCAAGTCTTCCTCTTCCCCTCTCCCCAAGGCATTAAACTCAAACTAGTATTGATCAAGGGATTTGTTCTCACCCCAACACTTTAAAAAAACATGGCATAGCTCGGTCCAGGAACCAATAGAACCGACCTCCAGACATCTAAATCACACAACAACATCTCCATACAGGGAATGTGAGAACAACCTCATGGTAACATCATCATGAACGATCTCAAACTGATCAATACATTTCTCAAAGGCCCCGAGGTGCCTCTCAGTTGTAACATGATCCTCCCCAGAAAATCGAGGAAGATACTCAAAGGAATCAAGAGGATAAAGGTTAAGGCGATATGACAACCTCAGAGGTTTAAACAACTTATTTCTGATTTTAATTTGAAAAGCAGTGGGCTGATCATGAGGCTTAACGAGTTGATGGCAAGGCTCAGCAGGAATAACGAAGGGTAACGAGATTTGAGAAGACTGTGAATTATTTTCAACCTCCTCAAGGCTACAAGGGTGATCAATTTCGAGAGGAGATGCAATACATATCTCACTTTTATGAATAGGCTAAGATGAAGACACATGATCAACATCTACCACACAAGAAGAGGGCATGTCCTCTTCTTCCAAGGATGGATGAATGAAGGAAGGCTTATTGTCATATGAATATACAAAGCAGAGGATAATCCTCTTTATATGTGAAGGGAAAGAGAGAAATGAGCTGATAAAGAAGAACAAGACTTCATGAAGAAAACTCATAGACTGATACCTGGTCTTTCCTTTCGGTATGGTCATTTTTCTGTCAACAGGATCCTCCCCAGTGGAGTCTTTGATGGTGGAGTCGCCAGATGCAAGATGCAATCTTCAATGGTTCTGATATCTGATGCACCTTCAGAATCATAAGCTCTTTATCATTCTCCCAGGGAAGATATATTCACTTTCGTCCCCGACAACGGCGCCAGAAATGTTAGCACTAGAAGTCACCCTCCGATTGCAGAGAGAGTAATCCCAATACCCATCAATTTGTGTGTCACAATGAATAAATTTAAGGGGGGTCACATGGGTGCAGACTCAAGATGATATTGCTTTAACTCAGAAAACTGGACTGGTATGCACATGCAGATGAGGTCTTGACTCAACTTCAGTCAGTACGGTGTAGTATAGATGAGTAGGAGGAAGAATGGTAAGGAGAACGTAAAGGTCTGCTATGGACATCCGATCTTCCAACAACCAAAGGAGGAAAAAACTTAGAAAACAAGATCCTCTTCGATTCAAAGTTTTAAGAAACCAAATGAAGTTATAACCGGACTGAAATCAAGCATACATCACAATATGGTTACAACAACTCGACTGGATCATCCATGCCCGAGCCATTTGGTATCAGAGGCAAAAGAGACGGAAAAGAAGGCTGACTTAGATTGAGTAAGAAATCTCAAATCATATTACATAATCAGAGAACCAGAGCTTCATCAAGGCTTTACAATATGGGAGCGTAGCTCAACCATTGACCATAACAAAATATCAAAATTGAGTATATATACTCAAAACTGTTGCAACTACCAAGAGCGTGATCCGACCACTGCATTAATGCTTTCAGTCGGCGCCTGCTCTGTCAGATTGTGCAGGCCTCCTCATGTCATATGCGAGCCAGGCACAATTATGTGCTTTACAAGAAAATATGTCCATAAGGAAGCTTCAGATTGACAGTCTGCCTTTATGACCTCTCTCTGCATGTTTTCCATTTATGGGGCTTTGTTGGACGCTTGCAGGGAGGGCTTGGTAGGCATACATGGACGCTGATGATAGGGAGTTGACGAGATGACTGGGACTGCGTGGGCGCCAAAATGCCATATCATCGCCCGACTTAGGATAAAAACATTTGATGGGTTTTTTTAGCCCTCTTCTTTCATTTTTTTCGCCAGAATGCCACTTCCTAGGGAAAACATCCCTCGATCAATAATGTGTGCTAACATCTGGCACTCCATCTCTCTGAAATTGATCTCTTGCAATAAAAGCATAAGAGTCAACAAAGGGATTAGTGAATTCCATGTGCAACTCTTATGTTGATGCTTCTTCAACTTCTTTGCTTGGATACAAAGCAAAGCCTTCTTACACATGGGCTAATACAAGTTTAGTCTCCCTCTCCTCTTCCTTAGAGATGCAATTAATCACATGCAATGCAATTTTTTCTTGCACAGTGGTTGCAAGCTCCTCTTCTTCCTCCTCTTTGGACATGTGATCACTGCCATGCTTCTCATTTTCAAATATCTCTTGTTCAACATGGAGCTTCTGTGGATTTCAAATTCATTTCACTACCCTCATATTCACTTTGCTACTCTGCATGGGTCTACTTTGTCACAGACTTATTCACCTCTTCTTCCTTCTCGTTTTTCTGCTATTCTTGGGACAAATTTTCTTCAACTCCATATGAGAGTTGTTATGTTCCTTAGGGAGACACTTCTCCCCATTTATCTTCACTTTCATAAACCAATTCCTTTATCTTTCTTTTCTAATGAGCCTTCTTCGAGGCAACCAATCATACAAACAATCTTTGCACCTCTTTCTTGACCTCATCCTTGCCTCTTCGAGGTTTGTTCTTTCCTCCATTGATTTGTGCACTTGATCTTTGTGCCATACTACAACTCACATGCAATTTTCCTCACAACAAATTTGCAACTCCTCTTAACAAATTTCTTCCTCCATTTTTTTGCAATTATTCTTCGCATAATTCTCTTCACTCAAACCCTAATCAACAATTTTACCTAGTTGTTTTTTCGCCGATATTGTTTTCTTCTTTATCCATCAATTGCTCTACCCAACGATTTCCTTGTTGGAGTTTTCTTTCATTACATGCAAACTTATATCTGCTCTTAAACAACTCACAACATCTACCCAGTGTCCACACTACTAGGGTTGCTTCTTTCTATTTGAAAACTCTACCTAACTCATTTTATTTCATGGAGATATGTTTACCACATGCGAGTTCAAATCGGTTTAACCTCCTTTTCCACTTCATTGTGTGGACTTTTACTTCACAACAACGTCTATCCAACTTCCTGTTGGATTTGTTCTTCTCCCCTCAACATCTTTATCTAATGAGTAATTGGAGTTGTTTCTCAAGGACAATGTCCAACCTTTTCCTTTCTTGTTGTATTTGCAATTTAATGTAGGAACCCTTCTTGTGCCAATACCAAATGATGCAGGACACATGATACACTCCCTACCAAAACCCTCAATATGCATAGTAAGGTTGAAAGCTAATTAAAACACACAACACTTGCGAAAGCAACATGAACGACATGCATGCATACACACATAGCACATAGGAGGAAACATGAAGCATACAACTACTTTTATTAAATTGAAATCAACTTACATGAATTTGACCCCAATGGGTTCCTTGTTGCTTTTACAAAATGATACAAGGGACACACCCCTTTCTATAGAATGCCCACCTATCTTATTCTCGACCAAGTTTACAACAAAGCATAAATAAACTCGTTGACATATACCAGTGTTATAACTTTGAGGGATACAAATTAGGCAGATGATGACAAGGAACTGGCTAAATGTCCAATAATATTGGAGACAACTAATTGGGCTAACCTCTTGGGCTTATACAAAGTCATATTTATTTGAACAAATAGTATTTTATTTTTTTTAATTGTAATTGGGAAAATTTATATTACAAAGGTTATAGCAAAGCTAAACAACAAGAGAACATATACATAATATTATTAACCTACATTTCCAAACAAAATGGGGAGTTCTTAAATAACAAAAACAAAGCTTGCAAATGTTCGCAGTTCACAAATCCCAAAATTTTTGATAGGTATACAACTTAAGAAGACACCTAATATTTTAATTTCTTTACTAAATATAAATTTTAACAAAAAACCTGATGAATGTTGGCTTCTTCCCACCCAATATTGGAAGGAAGAGAGCCATGATTTCCAAGATCCACATCTTCGATCATCCTCCTTGAATTCCACTTGAATTGAATTTGATGACATTTTGTGATTGGAAGCAACAAAATATGATACTTTGCTTAGATTAAGGACCATATTTCTCAACATATTGCATTCTACCTCTAGGGAATCTATTTTCTATTTTTGTTGGACTAGACAACACATAATTATGGCATTTTGAGAGGTGCACTGGTGGTTGTTTTCATGTACTTTTGTAGTTACAAAGAAGAATGGAGTTTTGTTGCATCAAATGTATTCTTCATGTTTTCAAAAGACTCTTCTAAATTCCTAGTCTTCTCTATAGTCCATGGATATTTCACACAGAAAGAAACAAAGTTGCCAACCAAGAGTCTTAAGGGGCTTGAAATTCCACTTAAGAACCCGAGTCCAAGATACAGGAAAAACCCCACTACACCATATACCTCACAACACTACTAGAGCACCAAGGATCCACAAATTTCCGAGCTAAATAAACTTGAAGAACCAGAGCTAGACAAAACCAAAAAACCATACCACTAGAAGAAAGTGCCCAGAACAACAAAATACAAAAAATTGTTGAAACTATAACCCAAAAGGCCAAGAGGACCGATGCCAAATGCGGGCCCAAGATGCACTAACACTAAAAAACCACACTCACAAAGAACATCTAAAAGGAAGAATGAAGGAATGTCCATGCACAGAGCATGCCCTTAGAATGAAACCATCAAACAAAAATTCCAGAAATACCATCTAGAGGCCGAGGGAAACTCTTATTAGGGAATTTTTTGATGGATTGGCCTTGCTCTAGAGGGTAGTTCTTACTTTCCCTTGCAAATTTCCATTATTCCACCTTTCCTTCAATAAACCTCATAGGGTGGTTCAAGAGACACACCATAATTTAGTTAAAGCATGCGAGAGGGGGGTGCACAAGTCCTATCGTATCTATATTCCTTGTTTGAAATCGGGTGGTAATGGCATCATGATACATGTTGATTTATTGTGAATCTGCGTGACCCAAGAGAGTTAAGGTATGACTTCATAGTTCCAGCCTCCATTTTTCCTTAGCACCCCCTGTCGGAAATATTTTTTTCATTGATGTGAAAGACAAGGGGAGCCTATAAATGTCCAAGATAAATATTACAAGGTTATAGATGTCCAAGATAAAGATTGCAAGACGGAGATTGTTGAAAGTATTACTTTTGGATTTTTGATGACCTGTTTGGATACCCTATCTTTGAAGGAATTTTTACCCTACACACATAACTCAAATAGGAGTACAAGTTATATGGTTAGAAAGCTTATTCCGAGACCTTTCCAATAATATATGGCATTCCTTCTAACTCCCTAGGAATAAGGAGATATAGATTTTTCCGTCTGAGAATCCAACCATAAAATTTTGGTCAACTCAACTAGGCTTTACAGGTCGGCCCTGAAAGTGGGGATAAAATTACTATAAATATAGGATAGATGTGCGCATTTGTAGTGTAACCGAGCAAGAGATCAAGTCTAAGGTGAGCATAAGTGTTTTGAGGTGTGCTAAATGTGTTGGGGTGTCTTTTTGGGATCTAAAGGTGTGTAAGAGAAGTCTAAGGGATTTTCTTGAGGTCTTTCTTGTTTTCAAGGTGCGCTATGAAGGAGTGAGGGTCTATGATGCTGTCGAGTGCACTGTTTTGAGGTTGTGATGTTGTCGTCAATGATTTTATTATGGGAATGATGCTATGAGGCTTGCTAGGGCATGAAGGCTACATGTGAATAAGGTTTGAATGTGTTATATTCTTTGCACGAATGAAGCATGTAAGTAAAGTCAAAAGTACTCTGTGTATGGAGATCTTGGATTGGTGTCTACATAAATCTTGTTGAGTTGGTGCTCAAGTGAGGGGATTGGTCTCTCCAACAGGTTGGTGCTTGCAAATACCGTTACAGTAGGTTGGTGTCTACAGGTGTTTCTTGTTGGGTATGTGTTATATTCTTTGCACAAATAGATCTAGTGTTTGCATTGTGTCGGCCGTGCAAGGGGTCACAGGGGGTTAGAGCCCCCAATTTTTTTTGGGGGGTGTTTTTTGCATCCGTTTTTTGACGGTTTTTCAACACATGGTTTTCACCAATGGTTTTCTAATTCTGGTTAAGGAATCAGGGTTGTTGACTAATCCGGGTCAATGGATTAGGGGTTTTGGATGTCGCGGGATTCTTTATATTGTATTGTGTTGTAAACAATGGAGATACGATGAATAGAAGATTAGAGGTGTGACTCTAAACAAGTAGTTTGTTCTCCCGGTTTGGGTTTCCAAGGTAAAAATCTCTATGTAATGTGTGTGTGTGTGTGTGTGTGTGATTGTATCTTTTCTGTTTTTATTGAGAATCTATTTGTAGTAAATAATCTGTGTCTTAGTGAAAGATCAATTGTCCTCTAAGTTTGACATGAAGGATCTTGGTGCTGCAAATTTCATTTTGGACATGGAAATTAAAAGAGATCGGGCAAATAGTAAACGCTGGTTAAATCAAAGAAAATACATCGAGACAATATTGTAGAGATTTAATATGCATGAATGTAAATCTGTCAGGGTCCCTATTCATGTAGGTGTAAAGTTATATGCGGATCAATGTCCCAAGACAGAAGAAGAGGAAGAGGACATGTCTCGCGTTCCGTATGCTAGTGCGGTTGGAAGTTTGATGTATGCAATGGTTTGTACTAGACCAGGCATTGCATATGCAATGAGATTTTTGAGCAGGTATATGTCAAAATCGGGGAAGGAGCATTGGACAACAATAAAGAGGGTTTTCAAGTATTTGTGTGGCACTATCAATTATGGATTGTGCTACCAAGGAAGACCATGATTTGACAAAGTGTTAGACATACATGAGTTTGTTGATGCAGAGTGGGTCGAAGATCTGGGTCGCAGAAGATCTACAAGTGGGTATGTGTTTAACCTATTTGGAGGAGAAAAAGACAGTCTGTAGTGACACTCTGAACTACAGAGGTGGAAGACATGGAAACTACTCATGCAAGCAAGGAAGCAATATGGTTACAGAGATTGTGTTCAGGTATTGGGTTGGTACAACAAGCTGTAAGGATAGATTGTGATAGTCAGAGTGCAATCTTCTTGGTGAAGAACTCGATTTATCATTCAAAGACAAAGCATATTAATGTTCAATATCACTTTGTGAGAGACATGGTTGAAGACGATTCACATATGCCTGAAACCACCATTGTTCACCTAACAATTTTGACTCTTTCACTGATTCTAGTTTAACCTAACACTGTTGAGTTGGTGCTTAGTTGAGGAGATTGGTGTCTCCAGTAGGTTGGTGCTTTCATCTTGCTGAGTTGGTGCTTAGTCGAGGAGATTGGTGTCTCCAGTAGGTTGGTGCTTTCATCTTGCCGAGTTGGTGCTCAGTTAAGGAGATTGGTGTCTCCAGTGGGTTGGTGCCTACAATCTTTGTAACAATAGGTTAGTGCCTACAAACATTTATAAATATAAGTTTATGGTTTTCTCCTGATTGAGTTTCCATGTTAAACTATGTGCATTGTGATTTGAGTTTATATGTGATCATTGTTTTTCAACTAATGAATGGTCGATGAATGGTTAAATAGAGTAAAAGTTATCTTATACCCAGGGGTCAATGCCAACTAACCCTTATTATTATATTATTTCCTCTAATTACTAAGTGGGCCTATTCCATGATTATGGCCGCATTACATTCATTATCCCCTTGGGTACCTCTCTAAGTATCCCATATTATCTTCCCTAGATACATTACATTGGTTCTTCATTATTGATAATGAAATGTATATATAAATATCTTTTATTTTAGATAATTTGTTCTCACTTCAAAGGTTTGATAAAAAAACTATTAAAATTAATGAATATTTTTTCTTCAACTTCTTCTCTAAATTCCATTTTTTTTTCATTTAACTTATAAATATATGTTTTTGTCATTTCTATTTTTTATAATCGTGTGATATAAAATTTTTGTTTAACTTTTTATAAACCATCTCCTTCTCTTACATGTGAAAACTTTCTACAACACCCTTAGAAATAATAAATTTGTAAAACTTGTATAATTTTCTCATCAATTTTTTTTTAAAAACTTATATAATCTTCTCATAAAAATGAATTTGTAAAATTTATGCTATTTTTTCATCCAAAATAAATTTGAAAAACTCTATTTCCTCATAAGAACTTTTCTTTTTCTCATCAAGAACTTTCTTTGTGAAGGATGTTCCCAAATACTAAACATGTTAAACCTTGCACATTTTGATAAAGTATTGTTCGATTGTCCTTGAAATCTAAGCGTGTAGTACACATTTCGAATTTAAAAGGAGTATATTACCAATGGTTTCATCCATCCCTTTGATTATTATAAAGCAAGTTGCATCCACTCGATTTTGCTTTAAAATGTTTGAACATGAATTTTTTTGGGGACAACTTTTAACTTTCACTTTTAATTAATTTTTATATTTTGTTAAAAAATTAAATTTTATGTTGGTGTGAAATTTTGACATGTATCCACTCAATTTTGCTTAAAAATGTTTAAACATGATTTTTTTTGGGTACAACTTATAACTTTAACTTACTATAGTTTATTTTAATATTTTGTTAAAAAATTAAATTTTATGTTGGGTGAAATTTTGACATTTTAAAATTTTTCAAATTCTTTATTAAATTTGAAAAATGAGTGTATTTGATAATATTATTTTATACAAGAGATTAAATTGCAATAGATTAATATTTGGTTTTATGTATAATATTAAGGTTAAATGTTATTAGAAAACATATAAATTTATTGGAGGTAGTTTCAATGATGACCCTAAAGAATATTTTTTTTTTTGCAAATACTATCTAGGTCGACACAACCTTTTGGTTTTGGAGTAAGACCTAACACTGCTTTCGATTGGCTAAGAACTCGTTTTCCTTAGATGTAAGGAGTCTGGTTAATGACCCAATGCATGGATACATCTCACAAGAGTGAAACTATGCTCACTTATTGACCACCAACGAGTTATTTTAGGTGGTGTGGTTTTCCTTGAATAATGGTGATAAGTCAACCCACATTCAGAGATAGTTTCACGGGGCTAAACTTTTCGTTATGTTTGAGCATACAATACCACTGAAGAACCCTAGTCACCCCACGATATTGACATGACCTTTCTAGTTGGTCATGACCATCAACCACTTGTATCACTCAGAATACACCTCACCAAACGTTTTCACTGAACCCAAGCTAGGAACCTTGAACCGTGCAGAATGTTAGAGTGTCCGGTTCACCAAAGGCGATGTTGTATCATTGCCACCCAACCATAGTCAACCTACTATCAACTACCCCAAGCCAAACATACTTGAACAATCCACTGTTCAATAAAACTATGTTGTCATCTATCTAATCCTACATGTGATAGTCAAAGAAGACCATGTCCCTCCTTCGTTCAATGTTCACATATCTTTGATACACTTATCAACATTGTTGCCTTGCCATGGACAACACACACATCTATCACAATATTGAGTCGCGTCATCTTTCGTCACAGTTCGCTATGTGGCACCTCATCAATCGTCCATCCTACTCAACAAAGCATCCTTGGTCCTCCTAATCTACATACTAATGCACCGTCCTAACCATCTCTTAAATCCTTATGAGTTAGTTACCAAGACTACCAAAACATATGGACTCAATGTGCACCTTGTCAAATATGCAAATTTGAGGCATCCTCTATTATACCATTACCAAAGTCACCTCACCTCAAGTCAAGTATCAATCCTTGCAAATAACAACCGGTGCATTTCCACTTCACTACTGAGTGCCATTACCAAAGGTACCTCAAGTCAAATCTTAGTCCTTATAAATAGCAACCTGTGCATTCCCACTTCACTACTAAGTTAGGAAAAGTTTAGCCCCTTGGAAAAAATAAAATCATTTCACAATAATAAAATTCTAAATTTTAAAATTTCAAGAAAAGAAAGTGTTGTTTTGTTTACCAGTCTTTCAACTGCTTTCGACAAGCCACTCCGAGGGTTCAGGTAGCACAAAGAGATGGAGGATGTCGAAAAAGAAGAAAATCAGAAAGTAATTTGGAATTGGCGTCATCGAAGGTAATGCGTCTCTGGGAAGCTTGCTGTACACAACTTATTTTGCATAAATTACCAAAGTCCGCTGGAAAGAATCCAAATATTTAACTGTTAAATGGGAACGCGCCGAGCGGGGTAAAAATCCAAGTGATCGAATATGGAATTCCGAAAGAGAGCGGTAAATTTGCCTGGCCATAAAATGTAGGTGAAATTCCGAAAGAGAGCAGTAAATTTGATCTGTGTTTGACTTGCCTGCTCTAAGTTGTTGAATTTAATTTTGTTCTCTTCAAATATATTTGAGTTGTGTAAATTTACCCGGGAAAACAGCTTCATTTCACCCTGAGAGGAACGCAAGTGCAGTTTTTTGTAAAGGATTTTGCTTAAATATGCATGATTAGCTGCCGTTGAGGAAAATCTGTCTTAAACGTGCATTGCCGTTCCTGAAATTTGACGCAAGGAACGGCATTACTTATATAGCTTATATACTTATATTCCTTACTTACTAATAATTACTGACTTAATACTTACTCAGATATGCCCTGCTGCAGTAAATATAGCTTATATACTTATATTCCTTACTTACTGATAATTACTTACTTAATACTTACTTAGATATGCCCTGCTGCAGTAAATATAGCTTATATACTTATATTCCTTACTTACTAATAATTACTTACTTAATACTTACTTAGATATGCCCTGCTGCAGTAAAACTTCACCTGCAAGGCAGGTAAAAGTCCATGAGAGTTCGACATCTTCAAATTTTTGGTCTGGAAGTTGAAAAGAGTATTAGCCTTTCACAGCAGGGGCAAAGAAGAATAATGTGCGAATTTTGACCAGATGTTCTTTATTTGTGACAATAGCGAGAAACGATGATTTAAATAGGCTGTATAGCTCAGGGTGTACTTACAGTGAAATATTTGGCATTTTTCGTTACTGTGCAAGATCAAGCAATCGACCTGCACAAGCTGTTATGGCCATGGAAAACGTTACATTGTACGGAACATTAGATGTATGGATTTACGAGGCCAAGGCATTGCCGAACATGGACCTTTTCTCCGAGAGGCTCAGACAATTTATTTCAGTATTTGATACATGCAGGACACCCTACCAGAAGCCGCAGCATGGTGTCGACCATCGCAAAATTATAACCAGCGATCCTTATGTATCAGTGAATCTCGGTGATGCCACTGTAGCCCAAACTCGTGTAATAAGCAACAGTGAGTATCCGGTCTGGAACGAGCATTTTCAGATTCAAGTGGCTCATTTAGTGGACAAGGTGCGCTTTATTGTTAAGGACAATGATTTCCTGGGAGCGGATATTATAGGGACAACGGCGATTTCTGCAGGAGTAGTTTTGAGAGGTCCGACGATTAATGATTGGTTCCCTGTGCTCGGTCCCAACGGACAACCTCCTAAGTCTGGAGCGGCATTAAGGATTGCAGTGGAATTTTATCCAGTGGAAACCAATCCATTGTACCGATATGGTGTGAGCTCTGGCCCTGATTATCGGGGGGTGCCTAATACCTATTTCCCACTTCGGAAAGGCGGGAGGGTTTCCCTTTATCAGGATGCTCATGTGGAGGATGGGTTACTTCCAGATATTAGGCTAGAAGGAGGGGAGTTGTTTCAACATAGAACATGCTGGGAAGACATATGCCAGTCAATTTTAGAAGCGCATCATTTGGTATACATTGCAGGATGGTCCATATATGAAAAAGTTAGGCTTGTGCGAGAGCCTACAAGACCGTTGCAAGAAGGATGTGATTTGAGCCTTGGACAGCTTCTGAAATTCAAGTCTCAAGAAGGAGTACGTGTTCTGTTGCTTGTAAGAAAGAAAGAAAGAAAGTATTTTTTTAACGTCCACGAGGCTAAAAATAGCCTATGGGACAGATTGTTTTTCCATCTGGCTTTTGCATTCGGCCCTTTTCCTGTGAAGTTTTACAATAATCGCTCCCAGCTTCTCAACAAAACTTATCGGATGACAAAACTTCACATCACACATTCTTCTTTAAAACGGTACGTTTACCGTTTCAATGCCATGTTTAAAGCGGTGTTTATGAACATTGAATTCCAATATTCTGTTCTTACAAATATGAATATGAGCTTTCAACAACGACAATAACTAGAAAATATGATATAGGACACACGACACATCGTCTGCCTAAACCCTCAGTATGCACGGCAAGGCTTGGAGCCAATTAAAATAGACAGCTCTCACAGAAGCAACACCAACAATATATTAGAATAAAGCTTACTTTAGGAGACTAGATTGAGTTGGTTGAAGATTCGTAGGAGGCTCTTGAAATATCTTCTCAACCACTCTCTCCAAGTATGGAATCGGTTGGATCTGAATCCAGCTATATATTTACCTATGTATGTGTGTAAGAGTGTAGTAATACAATCTATTGTTTGTGTGTTATTCTTGTGCAATCGCTGCTCTTCCAATTTCTATTTTGGTATCAGAGCCTAGCTGGGCTTAATCCCTCACGGGAGTGCCCAAGAAGATGAAATAGTTTGGGAGACGGTTTTCTGTACATAAGTAGATTAAGAGTGTTGAATTCTTTAGTTTGTGAGAGTGCTGCCACTATTGTTGTTGGAGGAGGGTCGCATTGGCACGCATTTGAGAAATCGCCGGAATATATCTCGTTAATATCTGTGCGTGCTGTTTATTGTTCAAATCGCAGGAGATCACAGCTGTTCAAACCTGAGAAAAAGAGTTGCTGTTTCATTTGTGAGTCGTTGTGTGAAGTTTTTTATTCCTGTGCGTCAAAAGGAGCAGAAGCCAATATCTGTCCCTGCCAATTAGTTGTTCTGCTCACTGCACACATCTACTTCGCCAGGATCTGTCATAAAAAATGATCTTTGCGCCATAGCCAGGAAGAACGCTAGATCATGGTCTTATGCGCTATGTGTAAGAAAGAACTATTGATTGGACAATGTTTTAATCATTGCAGTCAAACAAAATATGGTTGATTTCTAGCCAAGATTTTGGCTCAGCAGATCTCGTGAAGGTTATTAAGCATTCGCCAAATCTGGTGACGAGTTGCCTCTGTGGAGAAAACCATTGTGCAGAATTCCGTGAGCCATGAAGGATCCAACTGCTATCGTTGTCAAGGATGTGATTGCTCTCTAGAGTCATTGTCAAGGACACTACGTGGTAGAGAGATAGATGCGATTTGATTGTCAAGAATTTGAGCCGCCCTCACGAGGAACATATGCATTGACAGTGTGCTCATAATTCA
>SNQJ01S0001917.1:16031-35879 GCA_010110895.2 Picea sitchensis | reverse complement strand
TGTTTGAGTACCTTGGTCACAACTTCAAACAACCAAATACTTTGAACAACTACCTAACCTTCTAACCCTAGCGTAGACTAACATCTACTAACCCTACTGCTGCCATTGCTTATTTATGTTATACTTACACCATTGCAACATTTGTATCTTTACAAGCATTTGAATGATTAGCTAAGGCGTTGTTTCTTAATGTTGATATTGCTACATTGATTGCCATTAGCATTTATTATGAAGTGATATATTATAATCATTGCTAGTTTACATCATTGATTTACTTCATCGGTATCGTTGTCAATTGCTTTATATTAGAAGTCCATAATTATATGAAGTGTTAACCAAGCAAGTGATCTTGCATATGCATAGTTTCTTTGTTGCTTTGTCTCGGGCAGGTACACTTCTGGTTACTTTTATCTTTATTGGCTATAAAGATGGACTCTTCGATCGGTGGTGACTTGTGAGGGGGAAATTATCACTTAGCCTTTTTAAGCCTTTGCCTTCTCAAAACCCTAGGTCACCAGGGACGTCTCCCTTGGGCCTTACCTCCCTAAACAGAAAGAGCTATCCCATTGAGGTGATAGTGGTGGGATAGTCTCAGTTATGCCAGTTTGCCTTCCTTTCATCCGTCTTTTATCTTAACTACAAACTGTGCGATAACATTTTGGCGTCGCTGCTGGGGAACATTGAGTCAATTCTCCTCAAGATGACACTTTTTGGTAAGGCTTGCCTCTAGAGTCTCTATCTTACAAGCTTACCTGACGACTCCACTTAGGGTGTTTTCCCTTATCTTTTGATAGTTTCAAGAAAATTATCTGGTGGCTCTACTGATGACGAAGCCAACTATGACTTCACATTGGGATCTGGGAAACTACAAGCCTTTAGACATGAGTAAAATCCCGGGATACCCTAGACAAATGCCCTCGAAGTATGAAAAATGGCTCCCTAGATTCACTGGCATTGATGGAGAAAGACCCGACTATCACATGAGCAATTTTTGGTCTTTCTTTCAGCTCCACCCTGTCAGTGACGATGCTGAGGACTTGGTAATGAAACTCTTCTCTGCCACTGTGCATGGAAATGCTAGAAGATGGTATGATAATCTTCCAGCCGCTAGCATCACATCTATGGACCAGTCAGAGGAAACCTTTCTCATGAGTTGGGGCATGAAATTGGAAGATATCAAATTGTTACTTAAAGGACTCGAATGCATAAGACAAACAGAGGATGAGACTGTCAGGGCTTTCGGGGTTAGGTTTCAGATGTTGCTATACCAGATTCGTAAAAGCCATTGTCCTGAAGACAAGTACCTCGTGTATATCTATACCAATGCACTTCTAGGGAATTTGAGCTTCCTCCTAAATAAAAGGGGTCCAAAAACACTTGTGGAAGCTCACAACATGGCCATGCGAATCGAGGTAAATCTATCCTTGTCCAAAGGTAAACACTTTTCCTCTCTATGGACCAAAATCGATGAAGATACCTCAGACACTCTCAGTTTGAAAAAACTAGTTTCCCTTGAAGCCTTTACTGTTGATTCACAAGAAAGAAGGGAACAAGTTTTTAACCAGCAGAATGAAGACATGGTTGAGGAGCTGGAACCCGAGCAAATTGATGAAGTATCAACCTGTGGTCCTCCCTCTGATAAAGCCATCCACGAACCTTTCCTCCCTGTACAACAACAAGACGATGAGGTTAGTTGCTTTCCTTTTGAAGATGTTGATGATACCTTGTTCCATGATTCAGAGAGTGAAGGAGGAATGGAATCCTTGAAAGAAGTAGATCTTCCCTGCTGTACAATTGAAGATGAAGAGGCAGTTCGTGAGGATGAAACAATAACACATGTTGAAAACAACCAAGTCCTCAAAACTCCTGCACATGAAGAAACAGTAAGTTACCCTCCTCCCCAAGATTTTGATGATGCTCTACTTTATGATAGGGGAGATAAGGAAGAGATAAACGAGTCCTTGAAAACATCAAATCCTACATGTTATGATACAGATAGTGACATGGTTGATAACATTAATGAGTTCATACATGTTGGGAGATGTAGGTGGGATGTAGTTGGTTATGATTTGGATCCCATCTATGACATTGAAAGTCATTTCCAAGTGTTGCCTTCACAATTATCACAACAGGTTACTCTTGACCAGTGGCAACAAGGAGATGAGATTTTTACCCATACTTTTCAAACACTCAAGGATGACCTAGTGCCTTGTTTTCCTGATGATTTTCATTCTTCCCTTGAGGGTTTTGATGAGTACTCCTCTGAGCACTTGGATTCTTTCCATGAAGATGATTATCAACCACCGTTGTGCTCAGGTCTTCATAGGAGTAAGGACCTTCTTTGCTTAAAGAAGGATCCTTGCCACTACTCTGCCCAGCCACCTCCAATTACTTTACTTTGTTGTGTCTCTAGAGGTGTAGTTGGGAAGTATGTCTTTGATTTTGAGTTTCCTCTAGGGCAAACCCTAGAGTCCAAGGGTTGGTTGAATACTACAAGTTTGAGTCTGTTATCTCAGTTTTTCGACTTTCCCTTGAAAGTTTGCCAGTCTTCTATTAGATCCTTGTCGATCCCTCCCAGGGCTTTGGATTTTGGGAATGTCCTAGGTAGCCAACTTGCAGACCTTTTGAGTCAGTTTTCTGAACCTTTGACTTTTCATGATCCCCTCCTGAAGTGGATTGAGCACTTTCCTCAGAGATTGACTTGGCATGATTTTATTCCTCCCACCCGCCATCATAAGTTAGACTTTATGGTTTCCGATGATATGATACACTTTCTAACCCATGTTATTTTTGTGCTTAACTTATCACTGTTTTGGTTTACGATGAAGCACAAAGGCAGGTATGGTGGGGCATTACTGGATTGGTTTCATTGGTCGTTTGACTACACCTAACATCCAACAAACAACAAGTAAATTACAATTAAGTAGGGATTTGCATTCATTGTATTATACCATGTGCATTGCATGTTAGAATAGTTTGCTTTACATTCACATTATGATTGCTTTTGTTTTGGAGTTATATATATATATATATATATATATATTTGAGGTGAATCACCACTAGTGATTACTAATAGTTGCATTTGAGATCAAAGCGGGAGTTACCGGGTTATGGCGGAGATGTTGAGGTTCTCATGTGCTCTATAGTGAGCACATGTCCAAGTTGAGCTAGATGTTATCCCCACTTTTAGGGATAACTAGGAGATCATCTCGAGGCCCACAGGGTCCCTAGACATGGAATACCGAGAGCCCGAGGATAGAGCAGGCATGGACCTAGAGGGCCCATCTTTTCCTCCTTTCGATTACCTCCACTTAGTCAATAGTGTTATATTTCGGTTTGTAGTCTAGGTCAAATAGGTGAAAGGTAAGGATCAAGCCGAGCGTAGCAGAGCTTCCCCACTTACTTTGTCACCTAGATGGGGCTCTTTCTATTCGGTGGCTAATCCCAAGGAGGCGTCCTAATGTCAGGGTATTGAAAGGAAAATGATCAAAGGATTAAGGCTCAAAAGGTTAAAATAGGTTTCCCTTCATGATTACTGCCAAAGAAGATAGTCAAAATGAAAATTATTCCACCGAATAGGCACTTGTTTGCGAGACAAGGCAAAAATGAAACTAAAATGTGCAACAATGGTTGAGTACTTCATAAACTAATGACTATCTTTATATATAAGAGCACATATAGCAGTAATTGTGAAGTCAATGACAATGGTTTATAATATTACTTCTCAATAACACAGGAGTGATATAGCATTCAATGTATAAAATCAATCCTTGAATTATCACAGCGCATTAAATATCATCATATGCTCACATACAAAGTTTGTTGCGTCAATATACTAGAGATGACGTCAACCTGAATCCTAGGGTTAGTTTGATAGGCATTGAGGTGGACGTTTTGCAAAATTAGCCAATGACAATAATCAACACTTCAATGTCTATTGCTAGATGACCAAGCCATAACGTTTTTAATGGAAACCAAAGGTTCAAACTAGGCATGGCGTCATCATTAAATTAGGGTTGGTAAGACGTTAGGGTTAGTAGGACTTTCAAATTTAAGAGGTTTGAGAGTGTTGTTTTAGCACAAAAGCTCAGCGTTGGATAATTAGACTAGTGCCTTAGGGGTATAATGGAGTCTAGGAGCAAGGCTAAAGTCTTAGGAGAATCTAAATTCAAGGACAAGGGAGTTAGGCTTTCTAGTGCTGCAATGGCGAGGAGCCACAAAGTCAAAACCCTAAGGGGAGGCTCATTTAGATGTTGTTGCTTAAGCAAGGCCTCATGCTCCTCCCTCTTTCCTTAAAATCCCCTTGGCAAAGCGGCTAGCTTCAAAACATAAAATCTAGGGATGAAAAGTGTTGCAAAGACAAGGCCTTTCAAGCCCTAAAGGTCAAAACCCCGGTGTAAACTCAATTAGATCTGGGGCGTCTTCAGCTTCTTCAATTTATGTTAAGAAACTAACTCAGGAAAAGGGGAAGTAGTGTAGCAATAGCTGGGCTATATTCTCCTTAATCAATAACTAAACAGAAGTTTTTATCATGGGGACATGAAACAGCGACCTACTTGTGTATTGTTTGCTCCCTAGGGTTTAATGATTAAGCAAGCAACAATGTAACCATAAAAAGTAAGTAATTTAACCTACAACCATTCAATCAAGAAGTTTTGCATGAAAATTTATGCCCACAAATCAATGAAGAGCTAAATCAAACCTAGTTGTAAACCTTCAATGATAAAACACCTACATAAGTATGCAAAAGTAGTCCTCCTCAGAGTGTAGAAAGCCTCCCAACTCCAAGATCAAAATCAGAGACAAAGGGCCCAAAGTGTCACTCTCACAAGAGGTAAGGTTGTGTTAATCCTTAAAATGAGGTCCAGCGTCCTCTATTTATATCAATCTTATGACCTAATTACAAAAATAGGTCATTAAAGCAACCAACAAGGATAACAATATTACCTTTACATTTTACACATTAAATGTTAAAAATGTCAAAATATGAGCTAAAAGGAGACGTCAAGCCCCTGCGGGGAGGCGTTGTGCCACGGGCAGCTTCGACATCGACGAGCGTTGGCCCCTCGGAGGCTCTGCAAAGAGGCTGCCCTGCGGTGCCAAATGTTCCCATCACACTGCCACATGCTTCAGAAAATGTCCAGCCTGTCCTCGGTGGCGTCCTGTCCATCAAAGCCATGCGTCCCATGCTGGGTGGGTGATCCCCCCTAGGTAGAGCTCTGTGGCAGGGTGTCTGGTGGAGCGTCCATGTCTTCTTCATGTAGGGGCACATCTCAACGTTGTCACGCCTTTGCCATCCCAACAACCATCGATGGGCTCTTGACCCCATGGAGGTCTGAACTAATCATATCCCCAGTATTATGCTAGGTCCTTGGTACTGTCCAGAGTCGGTATGGTGTATCAAAGACTCACGCCCTCCATGGGCTCACTCAGGTCCTAGGGATCACTTAGCAATGTCAATCCCATATTTCATCATTAAATTTATCAAATACATGCATGAAATCCCTAGCATATCATCTAAAGACCTCAAAGATATTACACGGATCTACTATACAAGGCAGAAGATGATGAGAACAACCTATTGGGCTAATACCTACAAAGAGATGAAGAAGTTTCCTCGAGGAGGAGTTATTCAAGCCATGTTTTTAAGAGGTGATGTGGTCTAGGGATGTCAGTCACAGTAAGACCAAGAGCAGGGTGTTAATACATGGGTGCCTTTGTAGGAAGCAAGTTTGTGCAGATCATGGATGCATTTTTTCCAAAGTCCTTTTGCCTTTATTTTTTCTTTTATGCTTTTCTTTTTACTTCAAGGTCCGACCAAAGGACACTACCTTGGAGTGGTGGTGGCGATGTTACTCAGTATCTTCTGAGGAAATGATAAGGCATTCTCATTGATGAGACCCCCTTTCCTTGGCCATGCACCCAAAGGTAACTGCACTGGTTTGGTGACCCGAGATAGTCAACAATGTCATATTTTTGAATACCTATGAACATAATGGTGACTGTTGATGAGACCTCCCATCCTCTTAGTTGAGTCTTGTTTTATTATTTTTCTTAGGGTCCCTTGGTTTCTTATCGAGCCCTTTTATTGCCTTCGAGGGGATCCCACAGTAGCGAAGCATCTCTAGGTTTCATTTGTATGGCTTTTATCTCTTACCGGTTGCTTTTTACCCCTAGGCCTTTAGCCTTCTTCCCACAAGACAAAGTGTAACCCTCAAAGGTCATCCTAATGGTGGACTAGGGGAATGGGATGAGTAATGCGGGAGATGGGATGAAAAATGATAGAATGGTGGGAAGCGGAGACGATGGCTATGCAAATCCCCTTGGTGGCTAACCAAAACCCATGGAGATACAAGCTTGCTAAGTCACCCCATCAATCCCCACCCCAACAATGGTCAAGTGGATTAGTGTAAAGATCCAATGAGTCACGAGAAATGAAAGGAACCTAATGCATATATAAGAAGGTTATACTTGATCGACAGCAGCCACCTTCACCATGATGCAACGGACCAATTACCTCATGGAGAAAGAGTCCTCTCGATGCAAGTCCAAGCCGATGATGATGGAAGTTGCTGCTGGCGGGGACCGTCCGGCGAAGAAGAAGGATGGGCCCTCGAGAGTATTACATGCTCAGGTAAATCCTGCTCTCGGTATTCCATGTCTGGGACCTATGGGCCTCGGGACGTGATCTCCTAGTTATCTAGATATGGGATAACAAGTAGCAATAACATCCATCACCTTCGACTTGGTCATGTATAAGAGATGGTTCTTGCTCATTGAGGTAATGAGTTTGGGTATCTTGGTATGTGTCACTCATCCTCAAAACCTTTGAATATGTGCATTTAATTCCCTTCGATTTTACGACAAGTAACTGGATCTTATACTGTCTATGACCTTGTCTAGGAATAGCCGGGATACCTAGTAAGATCGTGCCCATAGGTTTTGATTTTCTACATGGGGATTACGAAGAATCATCGTCCACTCATATTACCACTTGTTCATCTTGCTTCCAGCTCATCCATCCCATTACACTAACATTAGGTTGGTCAATCATTTAAGGGTTGCTCCTTGCCTTGTGGGAAGAAAGATGAAAAACAGAAACTAAAAAGCAAGGCGGCACAAAGATAATAACCTAAAACAAAACCTCGAAAGGATGCTTAAGCCGAGAATCGAAGCGATAAACTTCGACCGAAGCAAAGAGGGACCCGCCAAAATAATAAAAACAAGACCTAGTCAGAGGGATAGAGGGTCTCATCCAGAGCCAACCTATTAGGTCCATGGGCACCTAAGGGTATGACACTACTTGTTGGATTTACCATGCGAGGGGTGATGAAAGCTCTTGGTTGCATATTGAAGGGGCCTCATCACGAGCCAACCTTACCATCTCCATGAAATGCTTGTGGGTAGCGATGTCACCTCTGGTCACCCACTTTGCCCGAGGCGGTGTCCCTAATTGGCTAGAAAAAAAATAAAGAATAAGAATAAAATGGCATGAATGGGCTTGACATTTGCATCAGGGATAGTCGCGGCTTCGCCTTCTACAAAAGAGCACCAATGTCTGCATTTCACCTTGTCGAGAACATCCCTTATCCACCTCACCCATTTACATGAATTGGATTTGATCTCTTAGGTATCCCTTTCCGGTGGACACTAGCCAATAGGACACCACAATCACCTCCCTCAAACTTTACAGATTTGTATAATGTCTTTGAGCACTTGGGGTACAAAGGGTTTTATGCACATGTTGCTCTATATTGATGATGACATGTGATTGACGGTACTATGATCTGTGACTTATGAGCCCATGGAGGCGTGCTTGTTGTTGTTGCAGGACAATGCAAACAGGAGCCGAGGTACCACATGGACGGTACATGGGGAGATGATTGGATTCGGACCTCCATGGGGTGAGAAGAGCCCACCAGGATGGATCTTTGAGACCCGGTGACGGCCGAGAGACAAGGCAGAGGGGTTTGCACTTTGGAGAGAAGGAGGGCGTTCCACAGAGGCACCACAGGTAGAGAGCTTTACCTAGGGGTTGTGCCCTCTTCATTGGAGCGTTGGCCTTGGAAGGCCAGGGACATCCTTGAGGGAGGGCTATGGCGTCATCCGACCTTATGGACATTTTGGGGGCAGTCATGAATTTGTGGCGGGGTTGGAGATTCCCCTGGGGGGCTAACGTTTTTGCTCCTTGGTGTCTCATTTCCCCTAGAAAGGGATAGCGCCACCTAGAAGGGGCATGGCGTCTTAACTGCTTGATTGGGGTTTCATTTATGACATTTAATGAAAAACAATATTACTTTTGATAATATGGCCTTGTCGACCTTTTTAACACCTAAAAAGTAAAATTATGTCATTTATACACTATATATTGAGGGGTTTTACTCATTTTTTCATCATCTTCCTCCACCACTTGTTGAGGTTTGAAATTTGCACCCCATTTGGGTTACAAATTGATTTGAGGAAGGCACACTTGTTGAAGGAGACTATTTCTTGGCTATTTTGGCATTCTTCTTGGTGGAAGGTTTACAACTAGGGTTTGGCTATTGGAATTCTTGGTTAATATAAGTGAATTTCACACAGCACTTTGCCCGATTGAATGGTTATGGGTACACTATTTACTTGCATTTGCTGTTTATAATTTTTTTTAATAAACCCTAGGTGACAAGAATACATTGTAGGTCCTTGTCTCGTGTCCCTACCAAGTTAAAGAGCCATTTTGGTTTTTTTGAAGATAGATAGAGCCTTGCCACTTGCTTAACACTCTAATCCTATTCTTCTAGCCTAGCCGTTTTTTACTTGTTGTTGAGTTAAGGAAGGAGAAAACGCACTATGCCCTAGGGTTTCTACACCTTAGTGAGCCGTTTCCTTGGAGTTTGGAAAGCATTTGAAGCCTTGCTATAGCAACACTTCAACATCAAATCCTCTTGTCTGTAGCCCTGTTATTATCATTTCAGCCCTTCAACATTTGTAACCTTTTTTGACTCCATTTTCCCCTAATAGAAACCCAGTCTAAGACCTCCCTTGTTTGAGTGCTTGGTGCAAATTCAAACATCCAAATACTTTGAACAACCACTAATAGCCTTCCCAACCTAGAAATGAATGACATCTACTAACCCTACTGCTTTGCCATTGTTGTTTATTTATGTTATACTTACACCATTGTAGCATTTGTATCTTTACAAAAACAATTGAATGATTAATTTAGGCGTTGTTTCTTAATATTGTTACATTTATTTCCATTAGCATTTATTATGAAATGATATATTATAATCATTGCTAGTTTACATCATTGATTTACTTCATTTGTATCGTTGTCGATTGCTTTATATTAGAAGTCCATGGTTATATGAAGTGCTAACCAAGCAAATTGATCTTGCATATGCATATGGATTTAGTTGTTGCTTTGTCACCGGTAATTTTACTTTTGGTCCTTTTATCTTTATTGTGGCTATAAAAGTAGGACTCTCGTCGATGGTGACTTGTGAGGGGAAATTATCACTTAGCCTTTTAAAGCCTTTGCCTTCTCAAAGCCCAGGTCACCAGGGACGTCTCCCACAAGCTTTCACCCCTAAGCGAAGAGCCTCCCATTAGGGGTGGCGATTGGGTGGGATAGTCTTAGTTATGGTTGCCTTCCCTTTAGTCTTTTATCTTAACTACAAGCATTGCAATAACAAGACCTATTGGCTGTAGCTTAATGCTAATTACAACAACTTGAATACTTGGTAAAACAAGATGCCTTCAAGGCACAAGATAGCTTATAACATGTAAAAATATTTCCAAACTTGAACAATTCAATCTCCTTGATATCACGTTTTCCAATGCATAATATTCAATCTCAATGCAAAAGATTAGTGCATATCACATTTGGGTTATTGGGAGTCTCTTGTTTATGAGCTAGGGTTTGTTACTACTCTAGGGGTGTAAGCCCTTTAACTTCAAAGAAAACAATCCTTAGCAAGGTAAATCTACAAAGGTGTAAGCCTTTTCACTCCTTGTAATTGTACTTTTAAATAACCTTTTCAATGACAATAAAAGAGAGGTCTTTGATGGAGGGTGTATGCCCTTATACTCCTCCAAGGGGTTTAACAAAATAGCCTTGAAATCAAGAAGAAGCACATACAACTCTTACTTATCAAGATATTCCACCATAATTGCCAATAAAATGCATCCAAGAGAAGTCACTATCTTTATTCCACCAATAGACAAGTAAAAAACATCCATTTTGCACCAAAGACAAGAGAGAGGAGTACTTAAAGTGGGAAGAATTTCAATGAGAATGCATGTAATTCTTAGAGTGAGTTCTTGATGATAAATGAAAATGAGATGGCCTCTATTTATATGAGGCCATCTAAGCCAATTTTTCCACATAAAAATGTAACAATAAAATTAAAAGGAGGCCGACCACATTTATTTGCCTTTTCATCTTGCAAATATAAAGTTCATAAAGTAAAAACCCTTAGAAGGGTGATATCATGCCGCCTAAAGGTAATGCTAGGTGTTGCTCCTTTCTGGAATTGTAGGTTGAGTGGCAGGCCAAACCACAAGAGTGGACAACTGTGTGAGCCCTAACAACTGTGGCTTTAAATTATAACAACTATAAGAATTACTTGGCTATGCTAGACGCCCTAGTGGCTCAAGTAAAAACATAGCGTGGAGTGAACACAACGAACAAATGCATTATCTCCAAAATTCACGTTTACCAATGCAATGGTTTATTTCTCCAATGCAAGTTAGGCTAGTGCCTTTATCAATTGGGTTATGGAGTCTCTTGTTGTAAGAGCTAGTTGTTTTACCTCCCTATGCGTGTAAGCTCTTTTACTCCTAGGACAAACAAACCCAACAAATGTAAGTCTAGGAGGGTGTAAGCTCTTTACTCCTCCTAGCGACCTTCTAATTAAAGTAGCACTTTTTAAAGATAAGTAATGGACTATGGTGGAGGTGTATGCCTTTATACTCCTCAAAGGGTTTTGAACATTAACAACAATGAAACAATGAAATACTAGCGTATGCATAAAATTCCTTACCAATTCCACTAGATAACAAGACAAAACCCCTTTTTACCAAGTATCTTCCATCACAAAGTAAAGAGAAAGTAAAGGAGATGAGTGCACCACTTCTTCCATAAGATAAGCAACTAGCATCCCAAATGGCATCAAAGAGAGAGATATGCGATTTGCCCAAAGAGGCGAAAATTTCAGCCAAGAACTTTGTAATTCTCAAGTGTTATGTTATGACCTTTATTCATACAAGGTCTCACTAACCAATTAGTCCACTTAACTAAGGGTAAAACACAAATTGGGGAGGCCGACCTCCTAATTTTCCCATTTACAAAATATAATTTGAATTTACAAAATAAGCAAGCCTTAAAAGATGACATCATCCCTCCCTAGGGTTGATGTTTTGGCATAATGAGCAAATTGTTGAGCAAGTTGAGGAAGTCGTTGGGACTCCAAAAGCCTAATCTCCATGGTGCAAGGGTTTTCCTCCTTAAAAATGCCAAATCATCATCAAGTCACTTATCACCATCAAATCCTAGCCCTCAAATGTGATGTCATGCCTTAGAATGTGACGTTTTGATCCTCCAAGGCCAAACATTGGGAAAATGGAGGGCTAGTCTCATTCTCAAGGTGTCCTCATTCCTCAAGGAGGCAACATTCATCATCCATGTGTCCCTAGGTATCAATATCCTACTTGAGCTTAATGCCCAAATGAAGGTCAAAGTGATCTTGGGCCTTCCACAGAAACTCAACTTTCAATATTATCCAGCGATTGTCACTATACATTGCCATAACATGCGAGTTGTAAGACTTAGAAATTTATCCTCCTCCTCCTTTTCACCACAAGGCAAAGCATCATCAAAAAACTAGGATAGGAGGGTAAATTACTATTTCTTCTTGTGTAGGTGCCAGGGAGCTTGATGTTCTCGTATGTGTTATTTCTTCATCCTCGTGGTGCAGCTAACATCTTCAATTTACTTGACAAGGTTCCATTTCCTCTTCATCTTTTGAATTAAGGACACACGATTATCATTAGAATTTTGAAGTGGACAATAACTAACCTCATCTTCACTTTTGTTATGCAGGAAGCGAGGTTCTTACTCTTCCTTCGATGTCTTCATTAAATTTGGTTGAAAGCTTTGTTCCCCTCTCTCTTGCATTATCTTCAACGAGTTTCCTTGGAGCCAGGTTTTATCAAGTGAGAATAATCCTATGGCATTAGTCACAGTCAAGGAGATTCTTTTTCAATTGAGATAGCCATGTTTGAGCTTCTTCAAGTGTCTTTGGATTCTTTTTACTTAGAGGGAAGCTCAAATGTCACAGAAAGTCCATTGGAAGTATAGAGGTAGACAAGGTGTTATTATTTCTCTTAGTCGATGGCTGGAATCTGGTGAAACAATCTCACCGAACCTAACCAAAAGCTTTGACAATCTCGGACTCTGCTTGTCTTGTGTAAAGCTCTTTCAGCAGTGATTGTATGTCTTCTATCTTCATGGTCCATTTACATGCAAGGAAAACTTCTTCAAAAGGTCCATAGAATTGATCTTGGTGGAAGGTTATCATACCATCTTATAGCATCTCCATGCAGGAGGAAAAAGTTCATCCCTGCATACTCTGACCTGGAAGTCATCGATAGGGAAGTATTCAAAGGAATTCCCAAAATCTTCTCATGTGAGATTTGGGGCAATCTTCATTGATACCCGACCAAATCCCGAGGGGAGGAAATCCTCATATGAGGAGAGCATTTTTCTGGGATATCCAGGGGTTTCACTCATATCAAAGGTCTATAGCTTCCACAGGTCCCATTGTGAAGTCATTGTTGGATTTGTCATCAGTGGAGTCGCCACGTTATTTTCTTGAAATTATCAAAGTATAAGGGAAAACACCCTAGTGAGTCACCAGGTAAGCTTGTTAAGGTATTTGAGGCAAGGCTTAACAAAGGTTTTGTCGTTGAGGAATATAGACTGGGTGTTCCCAGAACAACGGCGCCAAAATATCCTTACAGGTTTGTAGGAAAAGGTTTAGTGGAGTCAGAATCCAATGGTGTAACGGGGAGCTTCCTGCTTGTCACCTAGGTAAGAACTCTTTCTAGGAGTAGCTAGTCCCAAGGGAGCGTCCCTAAAGTATCTGAGGGTTAGAAGGTCCTAAAGGTCTAAAGGATCAAGATGATGGTTTCCTTTCATAGATTACTACCAAAGAGATAGTCAAAGAAGAGATATTCCAGTGAATGGCACTGTTTGTGAAACAAGGCAAATGAAACTAAAGAATCTTTGCGGTGGTTAGTACTTCAAATATTAATGACTATCTTTATTACATATGAGCATTGATGAAGGTAATTATTGTGAAGTCAATGATTGCAATAAAACTTATATTTTATGTCACTTCAATAAATATACAAGAGATCTACGACATTCAATGTGTAAAATCAGATATTTGTATACCAGTAAATAAATATCACAAAATGCAACTCCTTATAAATATTGTTGCTAGATGCTCTACTAGAGGGTGGCGTCGACCCTGAATTGAGACAGTAGGAAAGTTTTGTCAAACTAACATGGATGCAATTAACAACTCAAAGTCCATCAAATAGAATGACAATGTCAAAACGTTTTAAAGGCCAAACAAGGTTTTTTTAACAGGTATGGCTGATCCACCTATTGTTGCTGGTTAGGGTTTAGGTTAGCTAGTCAAAGAGGTGGGCGTTTTGACAAATCAATCAATGAAAAAGCTTAAAACCTCTATGGCTATCAAGAGATGGAGTCAGTACAACTTTAATTCAGAAACCTGAGAGAGTTCAAAAAGGCAAGAGCGTCATGCGTGTCCAGGGTTAGTCTAGGCATAGGGTTAGTTAGGGTTCAAATTTAAAGAGTTTGAAAGAGTGTTTAAGCACAAAAAACCTCAATGTTTTGCTCTTAGACTAGTGCAGCAGGTTAATGGAGTCAAATGGAAGTCTAATGGCTTGGAGAGACTTAAACTGGAACCAGAGGGTTAGGTTTAATGGTGTGTTTTGCCAATGGCGAGCCGCAAATCAAAACCCTAAGGGGAGGAGGCTCATTCGATTGGCAGCAAGCTAAACCTCATGCTCCTCCTCTTTCCTTAAAGACTCTCTTTGTAAAACTGACTAGCTATAAAACATAGATCTATGGTGAAAAGTGGTTCTTAGGGACAAGAGCTTTTCAAACCCTAGAAAACCAAACCCTAGGTGTAAAACAAAATTAGGCCTAGGGCGTCTTCTTTCTTCAATCTATGCTTCAAACTAGCTTTCGGAGAAAAAGAATGGCTAAAAGATGTAGCTATGGCTAGGCTAAATCTTCTTTAATCAATGGCTAAACAAGCTTTTTATCATGGGGACATGAAGCAACAACCTACTTATGTGATTGCTCCCTAGGGTTTAGTGATTAAGCAAATAATAACAATGTAACCATAAAAGTAAGCAATTCTACCACAACCATTCAATAAAGTTTTGCGAAATACAGAAATGTACTTCTAAATCAATGAAGAGCATAATCAAACCAGACAACCTTCCAATGATAAATAGCACCATGCATGCCAAAGATAATCCTCAAAGTGTAGCGCCTCAACTCCCAAAGAGACAAAGTAGCCAAGACAAGGAGATAAAGAGTCACTCTCACAGAGAGCAAAGTTGTGTTATGTCCAAATGGGGGCTAAGCGTCCTCAATTTATATCATCCCTCATGACTAATTACAAAATAGGTCATTAAAACAACCAACCAGGCTGACTTTACAATGTTCATTGTTGTCACTTAAAATGCTAAAAAATGTCAAAAATGGGAACTAAAATGGGAATGATGGGGGCCCCTCACGGGGAGGCAGTTGGCCCTTTTGGGCATGATCCAACATCCCAAGAGAGGCAAGGCGTTGGCCCCTGGGCCTCCACCAGAGGATTACCCTACGTCCCACAAGGTCCAAACACTGCTGCTACATCCCTCGGGAAGCGTCCGATTACTGCTATGGTGGCGTCTTGTCCATCCAAGCCATCATACCACCTGCCGGGGCTGATCCCCAGGTCAATCTCATAAAGCGTCCTGATGAGTGTGTTCTTCTTCTTCTCCATGCAAAGGGCTCACCGTCTGGCAATCCACCACGCCATCCCAACAACC
This sequence comes from Picea sitchensis, assembly GCA_010110895.2. NCBI lineage: Eukaryota > Viridiplantae > Streptophyta > Pinopsida > Pinales > Pinaceae > Picea > Picea sitchensis. The sequence continues at coordinate 20,762 of SNQJ01S0001917.1, read as the reverse complement.
ATCGATGGGCTCTTCATTTATGGAGGTCCGACTAATCATCTCCCCATGCTGCCGTCCTAGGTACTTTTGTCCACTTACGGGTATGGTCACGCACATCAAAGACTATACCCTCCAGCGGGCTCATCAGTCCTAGATATCATAACAATGCAAATCAGATCTCATCATTAAAGTTATCAAACATATACATGAAATCCCTAACATATCATCTAAGAGCTCAAAGACATTACAGGTCTACTATACAAAGCTAAGAATAGCGGGGACAACCTATTGAATGGCCACACAAAGAGATGGAAAGTTTCCTCAAAGGATTATTCAAACCATGTATGTGAGGTGATATGGTTTTAGGATATCCAGTCATAGTAAGACCAAAGAACAGTGTTTAATGCATTGGGTGCCTTTGTAGAATGTGCAGATCATGGATGCATTTTCAAGCCCTTTATTGCCTTATCTCTTTCTTTTATTGCTTTTTACTACAGATTTGGCCAGGGACGCCTTGGCTTGGTGGCCCGGTGACAATGATTACCACTAGTATCTTAGCCAGTAGAGAGGCAACAAGTGATGAGACCCCCTTTCCTTCAGCCATGCAACCAAAGGTCACTAAACTGGTTTGGTGACCCGGATAGTGTCAATGTCATACTGCTAAATACTATGAACATAATGGGTCGACTAGTGATGAGACCTCCACATCCTCTTGGTTAGGTCTTGCATTTATTTATTTAATCATTTTCTTAGGGTCCTTAGTTTCTTATCGAGGGCTTTTGTACCTTCTCGGGGATCCCCAGGCCGAAGCATCTCTAGGTTTTATTTCAATGGCTTTTATCTTTTACCCATTTGCTTTTAGCTTATGGGCCTTTATCCCTTCTTCCCACAAGAAAAAGATGTAACCCTCAGAGGTCATCCTATTAGCGGTTAGGGGAATGGGATGGATGGCCGGGGTATAAGATGTAAAGTGATAAGATGGTAGGGCGGACGATGAAATACGCAAACCCCTTTGGTGGCTAGCCAAAACCATGAATACCGACTTGCTAAGATACCCCATCAATTACCTAGCGGTGGTCGAGTGGATTAGTGTAAGATCAGCGGTCATCAGAAATGAAGGAACCTAATGCGTATATAAGAAGGTTATAGCGATCAAATGTGACACATACCATGATACCTCGGACCAATTACCTCATGGAGCAAGAGTCCTCTAGTGCAAGCCAGTAGGTAGTGATGGAAGGCACTTCCAGAACAAATCTGAAGAAAGAAAAGACAATTATCAGGCCAGAAATCACCAGTCATCACCGGTACTCCATGTCTAGGACCATGTGGAGCCTTGAGACATGATCTCCCTAGTTATCCCTGAATATCGGGGATAAGGGACCTTCCCTCCGACTTTGGAGGAATGAGTATTAACTTAGAAAATTATAAATCATTGAAAAGCGAAGAATAATTAACCAAGTGAAAAACAACACTCTAGGTGATGCACTAATGACCAAGTCTTGGGTGTTGATGATTGCATCTATGTGACATTCTCAAATTAAGTTCTCCTTTGGACTAAGTTGAGATGATATGTATGAAACTCATGTGATGGGTGTGTCGTTCTCCTCTGATTGAGTTGAGACGATCTGTATGAGAGAGCCCATGTGTTGGGAATGCCCATGTGATGGGTGTGCATCCAGGACTCTGGGCGAGTTGTGATGGCGTGTGGTCTCTTGTCTACTAGATGCGGGTGATTTGAAATGACTTGAGATGGTCTCTTGCCTTGTACTCCTATGGAATTATTTGAGTCAGCTTGAGATGGTCTCCACCTTGTACTCCTATGGACTTAGTTAGTCGGCTTGAGATGGTTCTCGGATGAATTTTGTACTCCTGTGGACTCGATTGAGTTAATTTGTTGAGAGTGACATCCATGTGTGGATGAGCCGCGGTGGGCGTGTCCCTAGTGTTTGAGCACTAGAGGATGTGTGAGATCCCTTGCTATATTTTCAGAGATTGAGACTTTGGTAAAACCCTAATATATGTTGTAAAGGGTACAAGTCGGTCCTACCATGTAAAGATAATTAATATTGTTTAATTATTAATTATATTATTAAGTTATACAGACTGGACTGAGTTGAGTCGGCTTGAGATGGTCTCCTGCCTTGTACTCCTATGGACTTAGTTGAGTCGGCTTGAGATGGTTCTCCAGATGGTACACCCGTGGACTCAGTTGAGTTAATTTGTTGAGAATGACGTCCTTGTGGATGAGCACAGGTGGACGTGTCCCTAGTGGCTGAGCACTAGAGGATGTGTGAGATCCCTTGCTATATTGTCAAAGAGTAAGACTTTGGTAAAACCCTAATATATGTTGTAAAGGGTACAAGTCGGTCCTACCATGTAAAAGATAATTAATATTGTTTAATTATTAATTATATTATTAAGTTGTACAGGTCGGCCCTATTGTGCCAAGTGTCATATCTTTTGGTTGAGTTAAGTCTTGTATAAATAAGAGATAGATCCCCATTGTGGATCATCTGTGTCACACTAACTAAATGCTTGGTCTGAAATTATGAGGACTGCAATTCACACTTCTCTAGGAGCTAGGTTTCTCAGTCATAGCAGCACCCTATTGTGTGCTAGGTTTGGTGGTGGATGGTGGATCTTCTCTTGGCAGTATAGCAAATGATTGCTGTTTTTTTCCCTTGATTGAGAAGGGTTTTCCTAGGATATTTTCTGGTGTCTTTTGTGTATGGTTATTCTTCTTGTGATCTTGGTTTACTGCAGCTTGTGTATTGTTGCTATAGTAGTTATGGTTCAACTAATGATAAAGTGAAATAAACTACATCTGCATGAGCTAACTATCAAAATTCAACATGGTATCAGAGCAGTTCCCGAACATGACCTATTGCACATTCATAAAGGCAGGCCATGGGATCTCTAGGACTGCTAAACCCTTGCCGCTGGAGTAAGGAGAGTATCGGACCTTGTCCTAAAACCCTAAGGTGAAGATCAAGGCTGGCCGCAGGCATATTAGACCTGGCTGAGCCTTGATGAGTGTCTTAAAAGAAAACCACAACAAAGAATAAAACCCCCTGCCGCAGCCAGAAGAAACCCTTGACTGAGTTTTTGACAGATCTGAGGCACAGATCCGAGTGGATTAAGAGGAAAACAAGGGCAGACCACAGGCTGATCTGAGGGAGATTACAAGGTCGAGTCCCAAGGCAGCCCAAAGCAAGCATCTACAACAAATTTCTGAAGTCTACCAAGCAAGGTTAAGGACGCAAGTTTTAAGGTCTGTATGCAGTCCACCTTTGGTACAAGTCTGTGGTATATCTGAAGGCATTTCTTAATGCATGTCTGAGGTCTGTTCGAAGCTAATTTTCAGAACTTTTTCAAAACTGTTTGGTGAATTTATGAACTGTTTTTGAGGTCTGTCCTAAAGCATATTGAGGCCTGTTTTAAAGTCAAAATTGAAGGAAATTCTAGGCCTGCTCCAAGGTAAAATAAGGGAAGATCAGAGGCTGTGTTAACGAGTAGATGTGAGAGTGAACTTCATCAGATATGAGCAACGAATATCTGAGCTTTGACCAGGCGAGTTAGAGGTCAGAATTAAGGCTGTCTTGATGCAGATATAAGCATGTTCTAAAAGCAAGTTTTGTGGCCAGGCAAATCTCTGGGCACAAGTTTCAGGGTTTCTACAGGAAGTATACTAGCAAATTTCTAATTCTGAGTTTGCAGAAGTTTTGAGGTAAATTTCTAAAAATTGTTTCAAGAGTAATCTTTGGTGTGACTTTTGAGTGTGTGCTATAAGTACACCTTATTCAAGATTTAGTGGATATCAAAGAGACTAGACTTGCATCCCTTGTCACTAGGAGACTAGACTTGCAGCTAGTTATGTGAAAGGGTTCAAGCCCTTGTCACTATGAGACTAGGCTTGCAACTAGTGATGTGCAAGGAAAGCAACTTTAGCCACCTCAAAAGAAGTCAAGGAATGCAAACAAGAACGATGAGGAGTTCTTCTCTACCTCAGTCTTCTCGGAAAGACCAAAAGCAATTGAGCATGATTGCAGACTAAGGTAAGTTTTGTACTACTTTCCTTATTTGATCATTACTCTGTAGTAGCTTGCTTTTGATAATGAAGGGTATTATCCATGGTGTGGGAGCCCTCGTGACTTGGACCATTATCCATGGTGCGGGAGTCCAAATTTTTTCTTGGTTGGTCATTATCCTAATATAGGAGGCCATTTTGGTTGTTATCCCTTCGGGGGGCCATCTTGGTTATTATTCTAATACATGAGGCCATTTTGGTTGTTATCCCTTCGGGAGGCCATCTTGGTTATTATTCTAGTACAGGAGGCCATTTTGGTTGTTATCCCTTCGGGAGGCCATCTTGGTTATTATCCTAGTACAGGAGGCCATGTTGGTTGTTATCCCTACGGGAGGCCAATTTTCTTATTTCATTATTGAAGGGCTATTATCCCTGGTACGGGAGCCCATTTGTGTTGGTTGGTTATTATCCTAGTGTTGAGTTTTGTACCTTGGGAGGTGTTCCCCATGTGCTTATGACCTCCTTAGCACATGAGGGAAGGACATTACACTTTGTACCTTGTACTTTTGTCTAATTTGATTGACTTTGGATAAAGTGAAATTTAGTCATTTTGGCCTAAAATGACTATTAATTCACAAAGGGGTGAATTAGAGACATAAAGTTGACTTAGGAAACTAAACCCAAAGTGGGTTTGTGACTTAAATGTGAAAGGGGAGATCTCA
>SNQJ01S0001917.1:0-16021 GCA_010110895.2 Picea sitchensis | reverse complement strand
GAGCTTTCCAGAGTTGCAGCAATTGCCATGAGTTTCCGGAACTGCATCTTTTTGCCGATCTATCCATGCATTCGTAGATCTGCCTTCATCATATGATCACAGGTATTTTATAATAGTTGCTTGTATTCCAGTGACGATCCACGAGATCTAGTTGACGATTTCAACTACTTTCAGCACATTATTGTATTTCCTGCTATTTTCTCTCATAATACATATGAATGAGATGGTGTTTGTTCCTTATTCTTTATGCATCATATATTCAGCCTAAACATTAATTGAATGAAACACACATGCAAAAATCACCAAGCATGTTAAAACATTAACTCAAACGCATCCAAAAACCCCATAGTATCAGATTAGGCAGTGGATTTGACAGTTTAGCAGTGTTTCCTAGACTAGCCGAGTTAGGAACATTACAAAATGGTACGATGACCCTTCTAGGAGACCCCCCATTAACAACCCTTTCCCTAAGAGTGGCCACTTACTAGGGAACCATGACACTCACCAAGGTGAAATAGGGCAAAAAGCATAATTTCCAAGCAAATGTTTTCAAAATCAAAAAAGGATCTTTAGCAACATGTTCAAATGCTCCAAATATTAAAATGACACTTAGCAGGACACCGAACTTGTTACCTTATGAAGCAAGACCTGCTGTCCTTTGTGGGCCAAGCTGGGTATGGTGGATTGTGCTAGTATCGATCGGATGGTGATGTATTGTATGGTTGGGGCCTCTGCCTGCTCATCTACCTCTCGGTACCCCATGTCTGCAACTTGAGGGCCTGAAGACATCATCTTCTTAGTTATCCCTAGAAATGGAGAATAACAGGGCTAAACTGCAGATATATTTACCAAACCTCTCAGTCCAAATAAGTTTGTGTACATTCGAGATAAGCCTGGTGTAATTTCTAGAATGAACATTAAGGGAGGATGCTAAAGTATGTGTAATGGTTATAACTAGTATGTAATTTATTTATTTAAGTTATAAAATACATAGAATAAAGTTAGTATATTGTGACTTTTAGATTAGCTTAACACTCTTCCTGACTAGTCTTTAATGAAATGGAATACAAAAAGTCACCTTTTTCTTGTATTCACATAAACGACTTTTCCAAAAAGTAGTGCAATACAATTAGTATCCTTTCTCTCTTTCAGTTTTCTGTTTTCTTCTTTTTCTTATATGGGAGCTGCTTTTGCACTCCCACATTGTACTCAAACTGGATGTATCCTTTAGTCCCATTAACCTACTTTTGTGGTCACTTGTTGGACATTAATAAAATTATCTCATCTTATCTTATCTCTTGTTTTGATGGTGTAAACTTTTTGCAGCTGTTGTATGCAATTTTAATACCATCTTCCACTATGGACTTTGGAGTCTGCAATTGATTCAGTTCCCATCAAAATGGCAAATTACGAAGAGAAAGTGTTCCATTGATTTATGTAATATATGCATAGGTCAACTATATATTCGGAGTAAATAGTGATGTAATGGTGGCACATTAACTTCTGAGTATTTGCTTTATTGTTAAGATATAGAATTGAAAGTTTTTGGTAGTAAGCCTCTCTTCTGAGGATTTGTTGCTTTTCATTTTAAGGCTAAATTATTTTGACTACAGGTTATGGTTTCACTCACTTATCATTTATTTGATTGGTGTTGGCATTTTCAGGTCGTCGGTACATTATATACTCACCACCAGAAACTTGTTATTGTTGATACCCAAGCTGCTGGTAATGACCGAATGCTTGCTTCCTTTATAGGTGGGCTAGATCTCTGTGATGGTCGTTATGATACCCCAAAGCATTCTTTGTTTAGGACTCTTAAGACTGTACATAAAGATGATTATCACAATCCTACTTTTACGGTAAGCCTGCATAATCCACTTTATTTTCACGTTTCTGTAAAAATATAATACTTGTGCACAGGCAAACTTCACCAGATTGTAGTCAACTGTATTATTTTATTTTTCTATGCATAACTATTTTCAATGTTTTGGTCCTTATTTGATTTTAGTAATTTCATAATGTGTTAAATTTGCAATCCTTGATCTCTCTTTACAGGAAGAGAGGCATTCTCTATGTTTGGTTTTGTAATTGTTGAAAGCAACTTCATATTTCTCAGATAACTCAATTCATTTACAGTTAACCTTGTCTTATTGTTTCCCCTGGCTTTACAGGGTTCGAGTTTCAGATATTTTCTGCATTTCATATATTTCTTTTATTTGGATTAGCATCAGTTCATCACAAAGAATATCCAATTATCTTGCATTTCAGATACAAACTGTAGTTCTCTAGTGAATTTCATTTTATTTTCTCTGATTGGGCCAATATCAGGGAACAGTTGATTCTGGTGGCCCAAGAGAGCCTTGGCATGATTTGCACTGTAAAATAGAAGGTCCTGCTGCATATGATATCCTTACAAATTTTGAACAACGCTGGCGTAAAGCAACAACATGGCATGAGATTGGTAAACGCTTCAAAATAATTTCTGGGTGGCGCGATGATGCGCTAATCAATTTGGATCGGATATCATGGATTCTTAGCCCCAGAAAGAATGTTCCTAGTGGTGATCCTCGTTTATGGGTTTCAGAGGAAGACGATCCAGAAAATTGGCATGTACAGGTTGGATGTGACAAATTTTTAATTTAAAATGTGTTTTCTTCAGTTTTGTAGTTGGAAAGGCATTATTGCTTTTGAGGTAATGCAACTTTCTTTTGAAGAAATAATTAATGGCAGGGTTTGTTTTCCAATATACTAGGTTTTTCGTTCAATTGATTCTGGATCAGTCAAAGGTTTTCCAAACTCTGTCACAGAAGCACAAAATCAGGTAAATCTGTTGAGCTGGGTCTTCAAGCTTGATGCTTTAGTATTTTGAATATAGATTTTGTCTATGGGTCAACTGTGGAGCTTTGCTTGCCTTTGATGGTTGATATAATATGATTTCACTGATAAGATTTTTGCTGATGGTAGAGGGTTTGATTGGTCTACATTGTAGCAGAATCTTGTTTGCAGAAAAGATGTGGTTATAGATGCAAGCATCCATACAGCTTATATTAATGCCATCCGATCTGCTCAACACTTTGTCTACATTGAAAATCAATACTTCTTGGGATCTTCTTACAACTGGCCATCTTACAAGAGTGCAGGTATGAGTCTGATTGCCTTGAATTTGGCTTAGCGAAAAGAGTTTGGACTTACTAATTTTTAAAAATAAAATGTTTTGCTAAGTGTAGGTCCCATTTGTATGTCTGTCTCTGTGCATGTGTGTCCATGTCTTTGTGGATGTGTGCTTTCACTAATGAAATAAAATGATAAAAAGGAGCTGGCATCTTATTTGTTTCATTATCATAATGTCAAGAAAAGCCAATGCATTATTTATCTCACCAATATTTAAACAACTGTAAACTAGCATAGATCCACCTTAACCTTGGATCTAAAACACGTCGAGAGGGATCAAAATGGCGAGGTGCAAACCTCAATATTTATTAATTAGCATTGGAGAGTGCAACAAGATTGAGGTACATGTAACCCAAGGACCCAAAAGATGAGGAAACGGACGGTATGAAGATGGAAAGTGACAAAAAATAATCAGGAATGGTATGAAAGCCCATCAAGAAGAACCCCCAGTAGCACCCCCTTTTCCCGGAGGTGGCAAACTTGCTAAAACCGCAGGACAACCACCAAGGTGAAACAAGGCAAAAGATATAAATTTTGAGCAAACATTCTAAAACCAAGGAAAGACCCACCAACACTTATTTGAATGCCCCAAATATTAAAACGATACTTACCATGAGACTGGACTAGTTACCTTATGAAGCATGACCTGCTGCCTTTGGTGGACCAAACTGATGTGGTGGACACTGCTCTACTACTGCTGCTGATGGTGGTGTGTGGTGAAGAGGAGGGGCTCTGTATGCTCATTGTGGGCTCTGCTGAACAGTTTTCAGGATTTCAGGATTGGTAGGATTGCAACATTTTCATTGGATTCTATCACGTATGAGGGTATGGGATTGACATTTAATCAAGAGCATCAAGCCCTTTATGTACTTCAATGTTGGTGGTATTGATTGTTGAACTCCCCTGTCATGGCTTTAGCAAAAATGTACCCTTCACTCAAACCAAAATCATTGATTAGGCATGTTGAACTTTTTCTACCATATAATAAGGCTTCGATTAGGTAGTTTCATCAAAATTGGGAGGTGTTGACTAATGTCCCTAGAGGACCTTAGGTAGAGGCAAAGGCTAGACAAGCGGCAAAGGGTGATACTAATGATGAGGATCCCAATATAAGCAATGGTGGAATATTGCTTGACATTTATGTTTGTCATTTAAATGTTCTTGCTCATTTATTGAAAATGCTTTCTTTGAAAGTTTCAATATTTTGTTGGAATCATGGTTTAGAATCTTTAATTTATAATTTTTTCATTGAAATTGAAATTTTTTATGTATTTTTTAGTAAACTGAGTCATTGAAATCAGATCAGTCCGAGTCAATCCGAGTCTGAGTCCCAGTTAACCCTTGACCGATTCATAGTCCAAGTCAGAGTTTTAAAACATTGGTAAAGATAAAGGAAACTCATGAGGAACTAAAGGTTGGAAACCAAGACATACCTCAAAGGGAGAATGACCAGTGGAGTGAAGTGCTTGATTATACGCATGCTCAATATTGGTAAGACTCAAATCCCATTTGGTTGGAGAAGAATGATGATAAATTATGAGACTTTGTACTGATTTGCCGCCTGCACACCTTTGGGAGCGTGGAAGAAAATCTTCCTCCACTGTGTGTGTCCTTGGGGGAAAGTGATAGTTAAGGTGTTGTCATCTAATATTCAACTCCTTCGTCTAGGCCATCTCTTAGTGAAGCCAAGGGGGGGGTAGTCGCTAACAAATATACTAGGCTTTTAAGCTAAGTACAAAGAAAATGAAATCTAGGAGTTTATTGCTTCATCAAACCATTAACCATTTAAGCTGAATGAAAAGAAACATGAACATTCATTCACCGCGTGTAAGATGAGTACAATTCGGGGACTGCAAGCCCACAGTTGTGGGGTGCAAGTTGCATTTTTATCAAATATATAACAAATTATGAAAATGTGAAGCTGTGGCTTGTTGCTTGTAAATGATTGAGACGAGTTACTTGTAAAGAGAGTCGTGGGCAATGTGGTTGGCGTGTTTTATTAAGGGTAAATTAAGGAGTTCAATTAGTGAAATGGTTTGGGCCTCCTTGGAGAGGTTAATTCTTTGCTGGAAACTTGCGGAGAGCCTTACCGAAACGGCGAAACCCAAATGGTCTCACCACATTGAAGCCCACTTAAAGTCTTTGGATGTCCAAAGCGGTGGGAAGCCCGAGGTCAGAGGGCTCGCCTTACTTTTCAGGTCACTCTAAGGCGTTTTTACGCACATCAAATTAACAACTTCGGGGGTTTTGTCCTAATTAGATCTATCAACCACTGACCAGACCCCTTTCTAGGTCGCTGAGGGGACGGTTTAGCTCGCAACTAGGAGGGTCATGAACAAAACTGAGAGTTGAGGGAATTTGGTTTATTTTATGCGAGAAAATAAAGTGTGAGATTGATTACTATGTCAACCACAGACCAGGCACGAAGGTCGTGAGGGACATTTTATTTACCCGACATAAAAGAAATGTTTGACTAATTACTAAGTCCGCGCCAATTTACTTCGAGGTCGAGGGGGCCGGTTTATTTATAAAATTGAAATCACGAAATTGAAATCTAATCTAGCATTTGTGTTTAGAGAGCTTTGATTAGTTACTTTAACTTATGCTGAAAAAAGGAAAAGCAAGAAACCAAACTTAAACACACACCACAGCATGGCTCACTAGGGAAAGGTACCTTGGAGCACTATGAGGCCAGCTTTATTATTTCTTGGCCTGCGAGATTGAAATCTCTTTTGGAACTTTGAATCCTTGAAAATGGATCAATCTTTAAGCAAATAAGTACAAGGTGTTCATTGAAGGTTATGGTCTTCAAAGGCTCCAACTTGGGCTGAATTTTTCGTTAATTTGCCTCAATTTCGTCAGAGTTTCTCCTTGTTTAGGATGGACCTGCTGAAAAAACAGTAAGGAAAATTATTAGAAAACCATTGGAAACACTTTAAACAAACAAAGATGAAAAGCACATTTTTGGTTGCCGAATTTCTTAGCAATTGTACTTGATACAAATTTTTTAAGGACTTTTTGAAGTTTTAAATGAACCTAAAGGTAAGTTCTTTTTAAGAAATCTCTGTTCGCTGTTTTGGACAGCGAACAGAGATTTCTTAATTAACTAGATCTAACAATGCAAGCTTATAACAATTATCAACCTTAAAAATACTTGACAATTTTAAAAGAAGAAGATCAGCCAACTACTTAGATCTATCCTTTAGATATGAAAGACTTTTAGATCAGATCTAAGACTTATGCATGAAACTTTAGATGATAAGATTAGCTTTTAAATTTAATCTAAGTTAACATGCAAAAGTCAAATAACCAACAACTATTGATAAAAGAGAAGGAGAGCAAGCTTGCTTGGAAGATCTTTGGGCTTATGGAGTCCTTCTTTGATGGAGTGAAGAGGGGTTTTCCTCTAAGTCTTGAAGAAGAATAAGTATCAAACTAGATCCTCCAACTCTTCAAATGGAGTCTCAATCGCTTCACAACCCTTGTATAAAAAGAGGTTAGAAAATATGGTGCCACAAATTATCCACGGCGAGGGTTGCACAAATTTGGACCCCTAGAAGAGCGTAGAAGGATAGACAGCGATGCTCATACAGCAGTGATGATTGTGAGGCCACGAAAAGAGCCTTTTAGTTTTCACTGTTGTAATAAGTGTTCTAGTATGAGAGAATGTAAAAGGCTATTGGCCACCCTTGATCGGGGAGTTGGCACATACTCCGGAGTGTTTTACTTTTTAATTATCTTTTCTTCTTACCTTGAGTGAGAGAGTTAAATAATTTCCGAGTTTTTCACTCGAAAAAAGACATGCTCAAAAGACGAAGTATGTGTTGACAAGCGGTCTTGGCATGGAAAATCCAGTGTCTAGTGTCGGAATGTATATAAATAATGCTAGAACATAGTGGCCCGGGTTACTTGGAAATTACGGCTAAGTCGATAGGTTTTTAAGGTTTAAGCGAATTAATTAAATTCCACTTGGAGTGGAATTTATTGATTCGAGTTAATAAGTGTAAAATATGGCATCGAGATGTTCTCGGATGCCATATTTATAGTCGTTTTTGGGTCCAGGGAATAGTGTAAACCCATATTTCCCTTCTTAGGAAATTTAAAAGATCATTAGCATAAGCTAAAAAGGGGTGATCCTACTCAAAGAGGCGGAGGTAATCAGCAAAAAAAATAAAAATAAAAAATAAAAATTTAAAAAATAAAAATTGTTTGATAGAATTGAATAAACATCAAAATAAATCAATTTTATGGGGGTCGACCTCTCATGGCCCACACTCCCCTAACCCTCACCTTAAGTGAGCCTGCGCCTTCACTTATAGTGCTTCCCTAGAGTGGTTCCGGCCCCTTCACCATATGTTGCGTAGCTCACTCCACTCTCACCCTCACGGTAACCCTTAATTACTCCTACCCAGTGCTCTCGCGCCCTCTCCACTTCCATCCATTAAGTAGCTTCCCGCTCCTATGTAACTCGGCGCCACTCCTCCCACTCCTGACCTGTCCCTCAGCCCTCATCTCCCTAGGGTGCTTCCTTGCTTACCCTCTGTTTGCGCCCTTTCCCTTAGCTCCGTCCTCATCCGGCCCTTTTCCCATCACATTGGATTCCCTGCCTTTTCATTCCCTCAAACCCTTACGTGGTCTCCCTCTCCCTCGTGAAGCTTCCCCTATTACATCAGCCCTAAACTCCGCGCTTCACTCAACCTTCATTATGACACCCAGGTTCGCTCCGCTAAATCAACTCACGGCCACATTCCTGGCTGCCACAACCCTTTTCCTCCAATCGCTCCCTAATTAATCCCATTCTTACCCTCACGTTTCCCCATTCCATTGCTTATTTAAAGAGGTCGACCCTCTTGAGGAATTTAGTTAGAGTTTAGGAAGAGTTGGAGTAGGAATTTTGAAGGAGAAGGCTCTTATGCCATGTTTGTAAAATTTTCTCACAATTGAATAAAAAGGAAAGACTTTGGAGCTTCGATTCGGTGTACTATCTATGTGTGGATGCAAATTGATGCCAAATCTATATCTATTAGGTGATACTTGTCCAAATTTTGCTTTAAGTTTGTTATATTGGCTCTAGGGATGTTGTCATCTTGGAAAGAATAGGTTTATCTAGCTTCTTTGTTACATCCTATTTACTCCATTGACATTTAGAATTTTACATGTGTATATTGTGTTTTGTTTAACTAACATACTCTAAAGTTTCTTGTGGAGGTGACACCATTTTACGTTCGCGAGTTTATGTGCAAGGATTTTTAGGACTTGGGTTCAACTGGCGGTGAAGAAGCTGCTTGCTTCCAACAACTTCAAGGAATTAAAGACTCAATTCCCTCCTTAGTTCATCGAAGACTCCATTGCCCAAAGGTTTAAAGGCACAATTTTCTCTCTTTATCTTTCTTCAAAGAATTAAAAAAACGTTTTGGTAACTTGTGGTTTTAGTTTATTTCTTAAATACATTTCAGATTATAAATCATTCATATCCAAGTAGTAAGCTGTCCAAAGATTAGATCTAGAAGTCATATGTCAAATTGGTTATCTTAATCTAGATCTGGTTCAAGAAAAGTCAAAATTTTAGCATTTTACTTCCAAATTTTAGAGGCTGAAATTTGATTTACGTTAAATAGCTCTCAAAAGTTATATTTGGTAATTAAAAGGGTACCTCTGTATTTCTGTTTTATAACAGCAGCGAATTAAATAGCTCTTTAGCTTGAGTTCCTTAGTTAATTTTAAATTGCTAAAATAACTAGAAGTACTTTCAAAGTTTTTCACTCATAACCCAAGACACTTCCCAAGTGTTTTTGGACATCTTTTGCATTGGTTTGCTTGCTGTTTTGTGCGGGGTGGTGAACAGATAGAAGAGGTTGTAGTTTGGATCGAGAACATTGCGGGACCCACAGGCATCATAAAACTTTGTAAAACTTTATAAAAACTTTGTAAGAGCTTGTGAGCCCTTAATGAATGCTCACAACTCATCCCGGTGGCGTTGTATAAAATCATGAGTAAAATGGCGGGGCTACAAGCTCGCTCTTTAGAAACTCGAGTGGTGTGTGGTGTCACGGTCATTTTTGCACAAGTTGATGTTAGCTTAGTTAATTTCTTTCGTTTAGAGTAGAACAATAATTGTTAGATTAGATTTCAATTCCCGTACTTCAATTCGGCAAATAAAATTGTCCCCTCAGCGACCTCACCGAAAGGGACTGTTGATGGTTGACATGGTAATAAATTTCACACTTTATTTTCCATAAAAGCAAAGTAAACTATCCCCTCGTGACCTCGAAAGGGCACAGTGGGTGGTTGATATAGATCTAGTGGGACAAACCCGAAGTTGTTAATTTGATGTCTTGAGAGCATAAAGTGACGCACGAGAAGTAAGGCGGGCCCTCGGGACCTGGCTTCCCACCGATTTTGGACATCCAACACTTTAAGTGGGCTACTTGGTGAGACCATGCGGGTTTCGGTAAGGTTCTCCATAGTTTCCAAACAAAGAATTAACCTCAAGGAGGCTAAACCATTTCACTAATTGAACTTCAATTTAACTTTAATAAAACACCTTGAACTACATTGCCCGACTCTCTTTAAGGCACTGGTATAAATCATTTACAAGCAACAAAGCCACGGGCTTCACATTTTCATAATTTGTTATATATTTGATGTAAATGCAACACACTTGTTTCTTGTTTCTTAGTATCCTTTTGATGCAAGTTGATTTGATTATATATGTATAAATTGGTGAATGAATGTTCATGTTTATTTTAGGTTTCATGGTTAATGGTTTGATGAAGCAATGCTCTAGATTTCATTTTTCTTGTACTTGGCTTAAAAACCTTAGTATATTTATTAGGGACCACCCCCCTTAGCTTCACTAGGATAACTCCTAGTGAAGCCAAGGAGTTGAGGATTAGGTGACAGCACCTTAACTCTCACTTGCCCCAAGGACACACCAGTGGATTTACGATTTCTTCACGTCTCCCAAAGGTGTATAAAGGCTTTAACACCACCTACAAGCAAGACTCCAAGAGACAATTAGTTAAACCAAACAAATTGCTACTTGAAACCCTACCAATAGATAATCAATAGGAATACTATTCAAACAAGATTAGCACTCCTATCCATGCAAGTAATAGTACTTCTAGCAATGGCCAAACTTTTAAACCAAATACACAAGCATGAATTATGAAACAACATCACCTCAATTGAGTTTTGTATCCACACATGAGCACACACCACCAATCTTGAGCTCCAAAGTCTTTTTTTTTTATTCCAATAAAGAAAGTTTAAAATAGCACGATAAAAGCTTTCTTCTCAAAACTCCATGAACTACTCAAAATTAGGCCTCTTTAAATAGGCATGGGATATGTAGGTAATGCATACGCTTGGGAGAGGATGGCGTTGATTTAGGGAGTGAATGGAGTGATGGAGGGATGACATGATATAGTGAATGGAGGAGGGAATTAGAGTGGGTGCTAATCACGATATGGTGAGTGTAAGAATCCGCATGGGTTTGGTGATGAATGGAACTCGCATTGGAGTGAGGGGAAAGTGATAGGGAGAAGGGCAGAGTGAGTTTAGGTGAGAGTGGAAAGGGCGATGTGAGAGGTGAGAGCGTATTAATCAAGGAATGAGAGTGAGTTAAGGAGTGAGAGAGTGAATTAGTGGACCATAACTTAGGGAAGGGCTAGAAGTGGGATATGAGTGAGGTGGGCCGCGCTTAGGGAGATGAGTGTGGGTTGGCGTGGGCCTTACCATCTAGTGAGTCGACCCACTAGATTATTTAAAACATGTTTATTCAATTAAAGAATAAGAAGCAAAGTAAATTTTAAATCAATGTTTTTAAGTTTTAATTAATTACCCTTTTTCCGGGTTTTTGGTAGAGCCCGACTTTTTTTAGCGATAATAATGGCTTTTTAATCTCGAAAGATGGGAAATAGGGGTTTACACCAATCACCACGGACCCAAAAGCGGTAAATATGGCATCTAGAACATCTGATGCCATATTTTTTTTTTTTTTTTTTTTTTTTTTTTTTTTTTTTTTTTTTTTTTAATTTAATTAATTAATAAAACTTTCAAAAAACCCTATGGGCTTGTAGTAATTTCCAAATAACCGGCCACTATGTTCTAGTATGAGCTTATATACATTACATTTTCGTTGGATTTTCCATGCCCGAGACACCTTGTCAACACATGCCGACTTTGGAACATGTCTTTTTAAGTGAAAAACTTCAGGAAGTATTTAATCCTCTCACTAAAGGTAAGAGAAGAAAAGATAATTAACAAGTAAAAAAAACACAGGATTATGTGCCCTCCCGAGGCATGAAGGGTGACCAATATTGATGCTTTACATTCTCATGCCCAGAACACTTATTACAATAGTGGAAATCCGGAAAAAGGGGCCTTCTCAGGACCTGCTGAATCGTAGATACATAATGTATGAACGCTACTGCTCTAAATCGCCGGTGACTCTTGAGAATCGACTTGTGCAACTTGGTGGATAACAGTACTAAAGTATGGTTAACAACTTTTGTTTGACCATTAGTGTGAGGATGAAAGGTGATGGAAAAATTAAGAGAAGTCTCTAATATTTTCCACATGGAACGCCAAAACCGGTTCACAAAACGTGAGTCACGATCCGACAAAATGATGGTGGGAAGACCAAAGGAGTGCCAAACAAATTCAAAGAATGCTAAGTCACTAGAAGAACTAGTTTTGCAGCAAGGAATGAACTTAGCCATTTTACTAAATTTGTCAACAATGACAAACATGCAATCATGATGTGTCATGTCCCCATTTTGGATTCCCTTATTCGTGTTGGAAATGACTTATGAGGCTTGTCGGTGAAGAAAAAAAAGGAAGTCAAGGGTTACTTATTAAACGGATTGGGAATGTTATGCTTTAAAGTGACATTAAGTAAAAATAAAAATAACTTTAGATTAATAAGTTACCGAAGCATTATTAAAGGTGACTTTTAATCTTAAAGTGAAAATTAAAGGTGACTTTTAATCTTAAAGTGAAAAGTAAAAGGGTAATAAGGGTCATTTTGATTTAGTCAAAAAGAGGAAAGTTCTAGAAGGCATAGAAGAAGAATAAAAGGAGGGGTAGCGCTTCACTTTGGATTATGTTTTGGATTGATCTCTTTGGAGTGCTCTTGGAGCCAAGGTTTTCGTTAGGGTTTGACAAAACCCTTCCATTGTAGTTTAGTTTTGATGGTGCAATATCTACCCTAGCTAGACAAGGAGGAAGATCCATCCAAGATCTTCAATTGAGCTTCATTTGTGGTTTGATATCAATTTGGAAGTGCAGATTCGTGGGATTTTCTGATGGTGACTATTGCTACCTTATATACACCTGGGAGACGTGGAAGAAATCTTCAATCCACTCGGTGTGTCCTTGGGGGCAAGTGAGAGTTAAGGTGCTGTCAACTAATCCTCAATTCCTCCGTTTAGGCCAACTCCTAGCGAAGCCAAGGGGGGTAGTCCCTAATAAAATAATCTAAGGCTTAAATTGAAATCTAAGCAACTAGTATTCTAGGAGTTTTTTGCATTAATCAATATATAAAGCAAATCTATTCTAAAGCATACACATATCAATTAACCACCACAAGATACATAAAGATGCTTGCATAAAAAGGATACTTGAGATAACAATAGATGCAACTAAATTAAATATTGCTTCAAAGTAAATGATCGAAAGTAAAGTGCTTGAAGCAAATGTCTTTGTAAATGTAGAATTGAGACCAGTGTCTTAAAAGTATCGTGGGCAATGTAGATCGCATATTCTATTAGATTTATTGATGGTAGGTTAATGAGATAAATTTTATTGCAAGAAAAGTAAAGTGTTTGAACTTTGAACTAAACTAGATTTAGCCTCTCGAGAGGTTATCCCTTTAGCTCAAAGATTTGTTGAGAACTTGCCGAAACCCAATGGTTCCACCAACAAGCCCACTAGAGGTGTCAGATGTCCAACACCGAGGGGAACAAGCCCGAGTATTCAGTGAAACTTCGCACACTCCCCCTAGGCGGTTCTTAAAGCCAAACAATAAGTCTCTTTTGAGATTTCCCTATTAATCGATCACCACTGACCAACCCAGCGTGTATGAAACTTACTTCCAGAAGATCGAGGCAAGCTCGCAACTGGAAGGGTCAGGAACCACACTGGGAGCTGAGGGGAAATGCTTATTTTAAACAAGAAATAAAATTGCTGAAAGTAAATGTTTTCTAATTACTAGTCTTCATTAACCATCCTCTTTTGAGGAGCTAAGGACACGGTTTATTGCCAACTTTGAAATTGCATAAAGTGAATCTAATCTAGCAATTACAATATTACTTTCCAAAATGAAATCTAATTTATGTGAAGATTTATTTTAACCTTATGATTGATGAGAGTTTATTTGAGAACTTATATCAAAAAGAACAACTAAAGCAAACTAAAGACACAAAGTCCCAAAAACACAACACCATCTTTCCGGGGGGGAAACAAAAAGTGAGGCCTCCTTTGGCTCACTGATTTTATTCTATCGGTTACAATGGTCTCTTTTAGAGACTTGGGATCCTTATGAATGGATCAAAAAATGATTTACAATTTTTTTCCAAAATTTATACAAGTATAGGGTGCTTCAAGGGTTCTTGAGGTTTCAAAACTTTCAAAATTGGGCAGCAATTCTCTTTGTCCTTTTGTTAAACCTGCAAAAACAACAAGTTAATTTGGGAAAAGATGCCCAAAAAGTGATTGGAAGACCTTGCAAAAAAGTGTTAGTACATGTACATAAAATTATAAAAAAAAGTTAGCTAAGTAAAATGCACTAAAAATGAGTCAAATAGCTAAGTAAAACAAGGAAGAAGAGGCCTTTTCTTTCTGATATTACTTGCTGTTCCAAAACAGAAAGTAAGATCACAAAGATGCCAAGATACTACTTTAAAACTCTTTACAAATTAAAACTACCTGTAGCCTTTAAAATTTTCAAAGAAAATTGAAACTAGAAGTAGATTGCAAGATAGATAGAGATGTAATCTACTTTCATTTACTATACTAAGGAAAAGATAACTTCTGATATTTCTTTAAACTGAAACTTTACTTTGCAAGTATTTAAAGGAACTCAAAAGAAAATTTTAGATTTTGTTTGAGAAAGAGATGAGAAGAAATGCCCTTTAAACCCTTGGAATGCTTGGACAAAATGGAGTCTCCTTGGTATGGAAAGAGGGACTATTGTCCTTCAAGATTTTGGAGAGAGGGTAGAAGAAAGCAAGCTCCTCCAATCCTCCAAAATGAGAGCCTAAAGCTTCACAACACTTGCAAGAAAATTGTTAGATGTTGGTATTACCTACAAAGAAAACTCAATGGCACATTAGTTAAGCAAAACATAAAATGCACATTAAAATTTCTAAAATAGATAATCAATAAGAATAATAAATCAAACAAGATTAATACTCCTATCCTTCATGAGTAATAGTACTCCTACAAAGACCAACTTCAACAAATCTGCATAAACAAATTAAATAAAAGAACGTCGCCTCATAAATTTGCACATGACAATGAGCAACCACACATGGATCCACACCAAATTTGCCTCCAAAGCCTTCTTTATTCCAATTCAAAATGATACAATGATACAACAATCCTTCATAAAACTCTAACTAGATTGCTATGAGGAGAGAGCTCTAGTATACAACAAAAGGTGAAGAGATCAAGAGGAGGAGGGTGCACCACTTGGAGAAGAGGGACACACCACTTGGTGGTTTGAAATGTGACAAGTGTGGAGAGTGGGCTGCCACCTCTCACACGACCTAATGCAATGCCAAGTGTAATCCAAAGGGGTAGAAGGGAAGTCACCATCTCTCAAGAGGTAGGCACACTTCCTCATGAGAGTGCCACCTACCCAAGAGTGGGACGCACTTCTTCTTAAGTTTATGCTCACATCTTGTTGACAACTAACCCAATCACACGTAACAACATTCACCATGTCTCTTATTGCTTTCAAATAGCCTTTTAGGCTTTATTTCACTCAAAACATGTTTCCGACATGTTTCCCAGGAAATAACACTTGCTGATTTTTCCTGATTTTTTCAGTGGAACATTGGCCTTGGAAGGCCTAGGACGTCACCCATGATGATTATGATGTCATCCAACCTTATGGATGTCTTGGGAGGTAGATTTGGTAGTGTTGGAATGTGTGGCAGGTTGGAGAAGCCCAAGGAGGGCTAACGTTTTGCTCTAGGATGCCCCATTTGCCCTAGAAGGGGCTAACGTCTCCCTGAAAGGGGCATGACGTCTCTCTTTAGCTTGATTATGTTTTAATTTTGAACATTTAATGTAAAATAGTATGATTTTAGTATTTTGGCCTTGTCGGCCATTTTCATGAGCTAAAATGTAAAATTAGGTCATGGTACTGTATAAATTGAGGGTTTTTACTCTCATTTTTTGATCATCTCTCACTCACTCATTAGTGAGGTCTGAAATTTGCACTAGACTTGGGTTCTTTGGCTGAAATTGTGAGGCGCACTTATTGAAGGACGGCATTTTGGATCTCTATTTGGCATTTTTGGCATATTTCTTGATGGAAGGTGTTACAACTAGGGTTTTCTATGATTTTCTCGGTGAAATGTAAGTGAATTTCTGCAAAACTTCTTAATTGAATGGTTGTATTGTTATTTCTTGCATTTATTGTTATAAATTTGCGGAAGAAACCCTAGGTGACAAGCACACATAGTAGGTCCTTGTCTCATGTCCCCATCAAGAGATTTTTCAGCCATTGTTTGAAGAGGGAAAGAGCCTGTTATCCTCGATTTTTAAGGGATAACTAGGAGATCATGTCTCGAGGCCCACAGGTTCTAGACATGGAATACCGAGATCAGGATTGACCTGA
>SNQJ01S0001916.1:195897-231393 GCA_010110895.2 Picea sitchensis | reverse complement strand
ATATATATATATATATATATATATATATATATATATATAGACTTGGGATTAAGGAGATGAATGTCATCCCATGAATTACCTTACCAATCACTAGGTATTCATGTCACCTTTGATTGTATTATTCATTTAGGATACTAGTGATTTATCCTCAAATGATGACTCTAGGATTTAGTTAATATTTCCTAGCCTAGTCACCATGCAAGGTGTTAGGATCTAGAGAAAATATCTCTATGAGGTGGCATCACCCATTGTAATATATATTTTTAGATTTGGTGTGAATATAATACGAGATGGCATGAGTCCATTTCCGTCATATAATTGGTCCCACGTTGTGTTCTACATCTTGACAAAAACTTCACCATCAAATCCATCAACATACATTTTTGTTAGTTTTCACAATTACATAGATGTTTCTTGGAATCATTACTCTCGTATAGTTGTCCAAATACTCTCAAATAAAAAAAGATGTACTAAGAAATTTCCATTGCAACTCTCTTAGGATTTATGTTTCTCAAGTCTCAAGTTTTAACCCTTGATAAAACTACAATTCATTATAATAATTATAATAACCTCGACTCAAGTGTCATCAATGATTATAATAATTTAAGAATTTCAATTTGATATGTGTGTAAAAAAAATTTCAATGTATTGATACAGATTTAGGAGAGAAATGAACTGATTAACAGATTGAATACAATAAACACAGAGATAGGAAGAATAACACAAATATCCAGTGAGTCATATCTTCTCTTAAATAATGAAATAGGCTGAAACTGTAAAACTGCAGAACTGAACTTGCTCGAATGGTGGTAGCTATCTCTGAGGAGAGATGTGGCTTCTACGCGCATATTTCTAAGAAGAATGGATTACAATGAGGATTCGTAGGCCCTTTTCACATTACTCATAAATGCCAAAACCCTAGAAATCCAAAAACTTAACCCTAGAAGGTGAAACGCCAAAAGTCATGTGGGCCCTATGGGTAAGTTGGTGTAATTTGGTACCTCAACTTCCCAAGGTCATAATTTTTGCATATGACCTCCGTTTTAGGTGCGTGATAGCCTGTTGGAAAGGTCTTTCAGAGAAATACACATTCTGCCATCAGACTCAGACTCTATCTACAATCTGATTGTGGCGAGCCAAAAAAACAATGTTTAGGGCCCCAAAACAGCCCTGAAAGTACAACAAGAAGTGTTGACATGAAAACATACAAAATAAGCCAGTTGGATTAGGCGAGAAGCCACTCGTATCCACCTGGAGAATGTGTGAGGCTTCAAAACACCCTAGAAGTGTAGAACTCACAATTATAAAGCAGTGAAGAAAGATGTGATGAACAAAAACGGGCACGAGGAGCCAGTTGGAATAGGTGGGTGGCCACCAATATCCACCTGGATCAATCCTCCCCCCCCCTTAGGAAGAAATGGTATCCATTGCGTTGAGGTCCCCCATTAGGTGAGGAAAATTCTATTGGATTTGGCCCCGGGTGAGCCACTTGCCTTGGTGTAGTAGTTTCCCTTCCTTGATAACCCGATAAAGATGGATGCGTTGTTGGTGAGTGCCCTTGACCTGTGTGTCCATGATCTGATCGATGGATGCTTATTCCATGAAGTCAGGGTTGAGCTCTGTTGGTGTCAGTTTTTCGGCGATCTCAGAGGTGTCCAATAATGGTGGAAAATATGGCCTAAGGAGGTCCACATTAAATATTGGATGCAGACCAAGGAAGGGTAGAGTGTTGAGCTCAAAATCATTGCTACTCATATACTTGGTGATAGTGTAAGGCCCATAACGGAGTGGGTGAAGCTTCCGATGTGGCCCGGTGAGACGCTCCTTCTGCAAATGTAACCCAACTTTGTCACCAACCTGAAATAGGTGTGGTACCCTGTGTTGATCGTGGCATTGCTTGTACTTAGCATTGGATTTATGAAAAATCTCTTGGACTTGTTGGTGGATGTGTTGAATCGACTCAATGAATCTGGTGGCTTTGTCGATTGCATAATAATCAGGGGAAGAGTTTGTCTGTGCGATGGCAAGAGGAAGTGAAACATCAATGGGTCCCAAGGGTTGGAACCCAAAACCCACCTGAAATGGTTTGTGGCCTGTGGAACTATGGAGAGCCTTTTTGTAGCTACGTTGGACATATGGGAGACTCTTGTCCCATGTACGGGGATGCTTAGAATTGTATATGCGTAGGATGTGCACAATCATCCGATTGACGACCTGGGTTTGGCCATCGGTTTGGGGGTGGAAAGCAATGGATTTTGTGAGCTTGGTGTCCAACAGAGACCAGAGACTCGACCAAAAGGTGGTAAGGAACCTGTTGTCTCGATTGGAGATGATGGTCTCTGGTATCCTAAAGTGGACCCAAACTCGTTCGAAGAAGAGCTTGGCAGTCTCGACTGTTGTGACATTCTTCTTACAGGCTGTGAGGATGGCCATATTCTAAAATTGATCAACGACCACAAACACATAGTCATTTACGTGGTTGTTGGACGGAAAACTAGGCATGTGATCCATTGAGATGGATTCCCACGGCTTCTCGGGAATAGGAAGAGGGGTGTATAATCCTTGCTTCTTGATGCCTGGTTTGGAAATGGCGCAGGCAGTGCAATATCAGATATACTTCCTGACGTCCTGTCGAATTTTTGGCCAATAATTTTTTTTCTGAAGAATGACCACAATTTTCTCTACGGCAAAATATCTTGCCACCCGACTGTAGTGGGATTCCCAAATCAGCTTTTCACGCTCGCTTGTAGGAACACATATATGGCCCATGTGGCATAAGAGTCTGTCCTGAATGTGGAAATCAGTGACAATGGCGCCTGTACCCAAGAGTTGATATGTGGTGGAGAAGTCCAGATCTTGTTGATAAAGTTGGGGCCACTCTGATGCTTCATGTCCATAGGACTGGAGCACAGTGGTGAGTTCAGCCACAGGAGGCTGACTGAGACAATCAGTGACATGATTGGAGATACATGTCTTATACTTTATGTTGATATGGAAATTCTGCAGGTAGGTGGACCACTTCTGATGGCGGTCGTTCTACAATTTCCCTTGTGTCTGTATGAATTGCAGAGGCTTTTGATCGGTGTGTATGATAGTCTCTTTCCTCAGAATGTAATTTTTCCATTGACGAAAGGCTTATACAATGGAATACATTTCCTTGTCATAGGTGGGGTATTTCCAAATAGTATTAGAGAGTGTATCATTATGGTATGCCATAGGATGCCCATTTTGAGTGAGAACTGCACCCACAACATAGTCAGATGCATCAGTCTCAATCTCGAATGGTTGTTGCAGATCAGGCAAGGAGAGCACGAGAGATGAGCACAAGAGACGTTTCAGATCATCGAATGCCCGTTGTTGCTCCTTACCCCACACGAACTTGTCCCTACCACTTCCCTTAGTTACCTAGCTTTGGGCCCATGCAATATGGGAGAATCCCAATACGAATCGTCGATAAAAATTGGCTAGTCCCAAGAAGCTCCAAAGCTCAGTCAGTGTGGTTGGGGCCTTCCAGTCATGGATGGATGACTTGGATCTTAGTTGGATCAACATGTAACCCATGCTCATCAACAATGTAGCCCAGTTATTGGACCATGTTCATGCCAAAAGAATATTTTTCCAAGTTGGCATAAAGCTTGTGCTGCCGCAGAGTGCTCAAAACCCGTTGAATATGCTGCATGTGCTCCTCCTACATTCTGCTGAAGATGAGGATGTCATCCAAATTTACTACCACAAAGGAGTTGGTGAAAGGTCTCAATACATCATCCATCAACCTCATGAAAGTGGTTGGTGCATTTGTTAAGCCAAAGGGCATGACTAGCCATTCGTAGAGACCTTATTTAGACTTGAAGGTTGTCTTCCTTCGATGGGAACTTGGTGGTAGCCAGACTTCAGGGAAATCTTGCTGAAGAGATTTTCCCCCTTTAGTTGGTTAAGAAGGTCATCAATCCTGGGAATGGGGTAGCGGTTCCTGACTGTGATTTTTTTTAAGGCTCTGTAATCAATGCAGAGTCGCCAAGTCCTGTCCTTCTTCTGCACCAGTACAACTGGGCTTCCGCAAGGGGAGTAGTTGGGTCTGATGTGCCCCTTCTGAAGAATCTCTTGGATCTGACGCCTGATTTCGTCATTCTCCATCAGCGAGCACTGATAGACTGGCCCATTAGGTAGAGGTGCGTCGGGTGTCAGATCAATTGGATGCTTGACTTGGAAGTGTGTCAGTACCCCTGTAGGTGAGGCGAAGATGTCTTTGTATTCTTCCATGATCCCGTCCTCTTGTTGTTGCTGCAAAGAGAGGCATTTTGTAGAGGCCACGGATGTGGCAACGACCTTATGCTTACTGTGAGCACGGATAAAAAATAAGACAAAATTCCTGGTCCGTGAAATGACCT
Organism: Picea sitchensis; assembly: GCA_010110895.2. Classification (NCBI taxonomy): domain Eukaryota; kingdom Viridiplantae; phylum Streptophyta; class Pinopsida; order Pinales; family Pinaceae; genus Picea; species Picea sitchensis. The sequence goes on along the minus strand of SNQJ01S0001916.1, from coordinate 227,005 downwards.
CACTGTATTTCTTAGCAGAGATTAAAGAAATAGCAATAGGCGGTGTCACCTCTGGGATCATGTACAATAGTCTACCCAAGGTAATAATAACACTGCGGGGTCTAGACTCATACACAACATGACGCTTTGACAAATATGGTTGTCCTAAAAGAACATCAAAAACTTCAAGGGGAGAAATATCACACAGTACCTCATCTTTGAAAGGCTTGATGTCGTAGGGTAGATGGCATTGTTGGCTGACATGGAGATCTCTTCCTTGACAAAGCCAGTCGATGGTGTAGGGCTATGGGTGTGGTGTCATTGGCAGGTCCATCTTCTTGATGACCTCTGCTGAAATCAGGTTCTTCTGACTACCACTGTCGACAATGAAATGAATTAGAGCCCCCCTTAACCTACATCTGTGAGTGAAAGAGGAATTACCCTTCCTCTGGTTCTTCTGGTTCGCTTGGCCGAACTTTGGTGGTAGCGACCGTGGCACTGGGTTCAACATTGATAATCTGCTTCCCTCCTTAAGGAGTTGACTTGGAATCAGAATCGACCTCTGAATCAAAATCCTCCAGCTCAACCACGAGGGACATCTTGGAGCGACATTCGTCGGTGTTGTGCCAAGGAATTTCATGGTACTCACACCATTTTCTCGTGTCTTTCTTCGTCTTCTCGTTTCCCTTCTTGTGTTGTCGCTTGGATGAATTGTCCTAAGGGAGACCATCGCGACTTGGTCCCTTGTTGTGTGGGTTTGGGTTTCCTTTTCCCTACTTTGGTTGTGAGGGGTTTGCAATCCAAACTCTCGTTGTTTCTGCTTAAATTTCTGCTCGATCTTGACAACGTATCTATAAGTCGTTCCCAATGAGGTGATGTCCAAGAACTCCATTTCTGTTTGAATGTATATATGCAAACAACCGTGGTATTTGAGCACTAGATGACACTCAGAATATTTGATACCCAATTTGGTGCATAGGGTATGAAAAATATTGGTGAAGTCTGGTACTGTCTGGTCCCTTTCTTGACGTAGGCTGGTCCATCTGGTGTACTGGTCCTCTTAGCTTTCAACAAGGTAGTATTGTTCTTTGATGACGTCTCGGAAGGAATCCCATGTAGGGGCCACCACAAAAATTGCAGATTCCTCCACAGACCTTTGCTCAGAGTAAGTATCCCACCAATCTTTAACATGGGGAACGACCTTGAGGAGTGAAAAAGTTATATTTTCCTTATCGGAAAAATTGTGGACCGAAAAATATCCTTCAAGTAGATTCAACCATTTATCTACAACATCCACATCTATCATCCTTCAAATAACGAAATATCAAAATTTACCTGTACCTTGAAGGGGGTTACATGGTCGCTTGATGAAGATGCTTCTCTCGTAGGCAACCGTCGAAGGATCTGCGCAAAGTTGTCCATCCTTTCTTTCCTTTGTCGCATGAGGGATTCCTCGAGCAACATTTTAATAGGATCTCTTGCTCCATCATCTTTCTTTTCATCTCCCATGGGTTTTTGTCGGGCTCGGAGTGGTCGATCTGGTAACGATTTGATTGGTTCGAGTCCCAACTTCTTGTACCTCTTTGATACCACTGATCCAGATTTAGGAGAGGGAAAAACTGATTAACAAACTGAATACAATAAACATAGAGATAGGAAGAATAACACAAATATCCAGTGAACACTATCTTCTATTAAATAATGAAATAGGATGAAACTGTAAAACTGCAGAACTGAAACTTGCTACGCACATCCTTCTGAGAAGAATGGATTACAATGAGGCTCCATAGGCCCTTTTCATATTACTCATGAATGCCAAAAGTCATGTGGGCCCTATGGATAAGTTAGTGTAATTTGGTACCTCAACTTCCTAAGGTCATAATTTTTTCATACGACCTCTATTTTAGGCGCGCGATATCCCGTTGGAAAGGTCTTTTAGAGAGCTACACATTCCACTATCAGAATCAGACTATGTCTACAGTCTAACTGTGGCGAGCAAAAAAACAACGTTTAGGGCCCCAAAACAACGCTGAAAGTACAAGAAGATGTGCTGAAAAGAAAACATACAAAATAAGCTAGTTGGATTAGGTGAGAGGCCACCCATATCCATTTGGAGAATGTGTGAGGCTTCATACAGCCCCAGAAGTGTAGAACTCACAATTATAAAGCAATACAGAAAGGCGTGTTGAACAAAAACGGACACGAGGAGCCAATTGGAATAGGTGGGTGGCACCAATATCCACCTAGATCATGTATGGGCTTACACAACCCTTTCATACTGCATATGTAGATTCTTAAAAAAAAATGTTTATTCTTTAAAAACATTTAAAATGTGTTTATTCTTTAAAACCATTTAAAAAAAACATAGTAATGATTTGAAACAAATTTGTACCCTTAAAGATCATGTCACTATATTGTTAAATGTTTGTGATACACCATTTTCATTATCCATTGGTAAATGCCAAACCAAAGATAAAGATGTTTAATCAATTAATAAATTATATGCCACTTGCTATCTTAAATATACACCTATGTGTCTAGTGTTTATTTGTTCCAATGTTATTTTCTCTAATTTATTTATCCAAACATAAATTGATTAATATTTTCATTAATCTCTTATATAGACTATGATGTTGATAAGGTTGCAATCCATGAATACAACTTCCCACAAATTCCATCATCTCCATGGTTATGATACCAACTTCCTCTAAGTTCCATCATATACATGGCTATGATACTCAACATTACTAACCACTTATCAAATCCATGATGAGCTTAGCACAAAAGATATTTTAATCTGTCATTGAAGCAACTCATGGTTATACAATTTGAGTCAATAAAATATTTTTTAACATTATTATATTAATAAAAGGATAATAAATACTAGTATTTTAATTATCAAAATAATAATAATTTTTTTATATTTTATTATTAAAAATTTATTGTATTAATCATTAAATTAATATTTTTTTTTCTTTTTTAATATTAAATTTACAAAACAAATTAATATTAATCACCTTAATTTATATTCTATTAACACTAACTTATTCATATTAATAATTAATTTCCCATAAAATAATTCTATAATTCTTCATACAATGAATTAAACTTATTAATATTAATAATTAATTTCCCATAAAATCATTCCTTAAATAATTCTTGATACAACGAATTAATGATTTTTTAATGAACACTCTATAGTTCATTTCAAAATGGAACATCATGCATGTAAGTACAACAGTTAATCTTTGAAGGTGACTTAGTACAACTAAGTGCCCACACATGAAATACAATGATAACATTGTTTTTTTTTGTTTGTTTGTTTATGATGAAAGTTCATCTAATTTATTTTATGTCATTATGTAACTTTGGTTAAAAGTATTACAAGGTAAAAAGCGGTTAATTTGTCTCTTCCTTATCCCTCAAAATGAATACATTTCCGTATGCATCTATGCCTTTAGTCATGGCACATTGGAAAGAGTTAAGATATCATTTTTCATTTCCCTATGCATCTATGCCTTTAGTCATGGCACATTGGAAAGACTTAAGATATCAATTTTCATTTCCCTATGCATCTATATGCATCTATGCCTTTAGTCATGGCACATTGGAAAGACTTAAGATATCAATTTCAAATTTATGGTGGGGCATTGTAAAAACAATTATGATGAGTAATAATTAAATTTGATTGATATTTATGAGTTTTTTTTTTTATTTAATTATTATATATTGATAATTTAAAATCTCGATGTCATTATTTACTTCTGCTTAATTCTTAAAACCATCAAATAAAAGGACGAGTTGAAAGTAATTTTATTTTTAAATTTATACCCTGGTCATGCATGAGGTTCCCCTCTTTCGATGGTGGCCCAGCACTAATTTTTTTATCTTTTTAGTGCTGAAGCTATAGAATCTGGATATGCCCTCAATTTTATTAATTTCTGCCTGTTATGCTGTACAATCAAGAATGTAAAAATATATCATAGTGCTCACTGCATAATTGAATCCATTTCCATGAAAACTATTGGTTATAAATCATAGCAGAACTTGGGTAGGCATTCATATCAAACTTCCTTGTAATAGGAAAAACATTCTACACTGGAAAAACTGAAGCTGAAGCGTATATATTAAAATAACATCTATATGTACTTTGTTTTCGTAGGCTTGTTGATCATACAAAGCCAAGTTCCAAAAACAATCCCTTCTAAACGGGTCTCTCCGCTTAAAGAGATCATGATCGATGTCAGAGGTTCGAATCTCCTCAAGTGCCTAAACAGATATGAACAAAACTGGTTCTACAGATGCACAAGCTTAGATGCGGGGCTTGTGACCCGTGCCATGCCCATAAATATATCTCGCCGTCTCTGCAGTATACACATGCGTTTCGTTTGCCAACCTGCAAAGGAAAATCCAAATCTGGTAAGAATCTTTATAATAGTCGAGAACGGTTGAGCTTAACTATTTATTCGATACGAAACCATACGTCTTGCGAACACTCTTGTTCAAAGTTGACGCTGCAACAAACGTTTCTCCATCGAAGTACCGTAGGTCGCCTTCGATACGCTGCTTAGTTCTGCTGTCTATTTCTCTACTATTTGGGGTAAAGGGTTGGTCTGATGCCTGCACATTTAAGCGGTAAAATTATAGTGCGATAGAAAGTCATTTTTAGCGTTTCGCTAAATAAAGATATATTTAAGATAATTGTGAGATACTAACCATCACCCATCCCCAGGTGTCAGCAAAAGAAGGTATGTGGGCAGAGTATGGAACCACAACTGCATCAGCCAATCCGAACAGCTCTGGTTAAAGCTTTTCAGCTTAGAGTAACCGTGCTCACAAAAAACGAAAAGGCGGCACCACTACGATCAGAGGAAACGCCCTTTTAATGATAGCAAGGGGAAGAGAAGTATATTTCAAGAAAGAAATGCTTACATTTGAAGACATGTCTCAATGTGTTGTAAATGCAAGAAAATACCTCTGTGTGACTTAGAGCACCAGCAGGTCCGGCCTGTAAGAAGAATATTTGCATTAATATCTGCTACAATGACAGACTAGAAACTAAAACGGATGGTCCGGCCTGTAAGAAGGATATTTTCATTAATATAAACTAAATCAGACGGTGGAGAACAGTAAATTACAAAACTGTTACAAAATGGATTTCGTTTTTGTTAACCTGCGTCACGAAAATGCCTCCGTGACTTAGTTTTGGCTTGACGACTAATTCATAGAAGGATTTAGTGTAAAGCTGATAGCAGGGACCGCCTTCTATAGGATCCGCAAGGTCTCCAATAATGACGTCAAAACACTCGCCTCTGTTTTCGAGTTCGGCTCTGAATACAGATACAAAATATTAGCGAGTCAGCTTTGATGTATTATCGTATACTGCAAGTGATTCACAAAGATAAAAGGGATGGAGGCCGAACCTTGCGTCATTGATGATCAGATCAAGCCGCGGACTAGCGAATGCTTCTTGATTTACCACCAAATGTTTCTTGCAGAAGTCCACAACTTCCTGCGATTAAATTTAAAATAGATATACAAACCGGTCAGCATTTCTTCCGCTTAAAGAAGAAGATTTAAACGTCCAGTAGCACACTAAAATACAGGAGATATTCCAACAATTTTCCTTGTTAGAATTTACTTAAATCTTTTAATACCTCGTCAATGTCACACATAACGACTTTATTTACGCTCCTGTGCCTCAGTATTTCCCTGGCAGTTGATCCCTCGCCGCCTCCCATTATGAAAACGGTCTTGGGACTGTTCTTGCACAACATCAGGCTTCCTTTTGTCAATATTAATTACCAGAAATTACATTTGATGTATTCTCGTTACTAACTGCTAGCAGTAAGGACAACAAATAACTAAAGCTTTATATTAAAGCCTAGGAATATACTTGGAGTGGTGAACCAGAGCGGGATGGACCAAAGATTCATGATAAATAAACTCGTCCATTTCTGCGCTCTGTAACTTGCCGTCGATAATAAGAACCTGCAGGGAAAAGAGTATTTTAGCAGAAATTCGCATATATCATGGATGCAGTTAAAGATGAGTTGACTATGCATACCTTTCCAAAAGGTTTGGTATCGAGGAGTGCTATCTCCTGATAATGACTAACTCCAGTATGCAAAATGCTGTCAATGAAGCAACAATTTAGATTTAGAGTCCACGAGGCATCTTAAAGCTTGTTTCAGTAAATTTACAGAAGAACTTCTCAAAGCTCTCCGCGGTACAATTCATTTCCGTTCGAAATAACTGCTGATTCACGGTAAAATTAATAAAGTTAGTCCGCTGTTTTGTACTCTAAAATTACTGCGCAGGAAATTGAAGTTTCCGAAGAAAAGCAACGAGACAAATCCCTCGGATAATTCAGCTTATAAAAAGGCTTCTTTAAGAGTAACGCAATGCAGTTCGAATTCTTTGGTTGCCTGGACCAAGGTTCAAGGCTTGGGGACACTACTCCACAAAACAAGAAGGCTTGTGGCCAGGGATTCCAACCGCATTCAGAAAATCCCGGTTCCTCGCTCTTTGAGATAATCTCATGGCTCCATAGAACCACATTAATTTGGTCAACCGTAGTCCTAAATGGTCAAAATGCAAGTCTTTTCACAAAAGTCAGCAGAAAACATATGGTTTAATGCAGTATTTGCGGTCTTTCCCGATGGTTAGCTAAAAGGCACGTAATCTCACCTATTCAAAGCGAAGCACAAACGAATATCATCGTCAACTTCTTCTTCGTACCAGCAGCATCGCCGCCGTCCTTCGCCGAGCTGGGGTGCCGACGCTACTGTTCCATTGCTGCCGCTCATTTCGTGGACACCGTTTCCGTTCACGAAATTGTCATTTGCCTTCACCGCGACTTCCCCCATTCTCGTAAGATTGGTCTCTGCTACAATATTTACTGCAAAGGAAAAGGAACGCTTAGTAGCAGAAAACACTACAATATCACAAATCACAAGGAAACTAAAATACCTTGCAAAGTTAGTACCGCTTGTAAACAGGTCGTTAATGGAATGCTTGCGAAGTCTGCGAACAAACAAAGGGAGGGAGAAGACAAAATGGTTAACGGTGCAGGTGGAAGATGAATATGCGGAGAGTAGTGCGTGTTATATGGTCGTGGGTTGGGTGGGGTGAAAACCGATTCTTCACAAGGATTGCGAGCAGCGCATGTAGGCCGGCAGGAAAAGGAGAGAAAGTGAGAGTAAGAGCATGGATATGCGGAATTTATAACAATAAGAAACGAAAATGCATCATACTACCTGCGTGGATGCCCGCGTGATATTACCTGGATTGTTATCATATCTCCCGTCCCTGCCTCATCGAGTATATATATTTATGATAACAACGTTAATTCCGATTTCCTTCCCAGCTCTCACCAAATTTCCCGTCAAACTACAGGACGCCAAGACACAAAGTCCAATCCCTAATCAACCCCAACAGACTTCATCTACGTTTCTGCTGTTGTGTCGGGAACGACCGACATTGACAATTCCGTCGTGATTAAATTTTTAAGTGCGATCATTAACATAAGCGAGATTTAATTTATACCGACATCATACATCCATCCCGGACGTCTCATTCATGGGCAGAATTTGTTATGATGATGTGTCTGCCATCACATTAATTGTTGCTCTTCAACCACATCATGACTCGTGCACGCTCGCTCTCGCTCTTACCGAGAATATAATATCCCTCCCGTCAACTGCCTGACGGAATAGAAAAATAAGTGAATGCCCTAGCGTTTGTCACAGACAGTTCCCTCAACGAGGCGCAGCGGGGACCAGCGAGGCTTCACCATCCGTGCGGGCAAATGGAGAAGCTTCAAATTTATTTTTAAAAACCAGTGGAGGTCGGGGTTTAACGAAACAGCAGCACGCCTCCCGCACTGGCCGGGGGAGTGCGCAATTGCGGCGGTTTCTGTGAACAGAGCAGACCGCCTTTAATTCTTTCTCACATCACATCATGACTTCTGCCTGCGTCTGTGATGGCTCTTAGCTGGCAGCGGGAGTGGCATGGTTAAAGCTCTTCCTCTTCCTCCCCTTCCACTGGTTAATGTTATCGTCTCTCCCACGCGTGCTCCAATGAATCCATTCCCTTCACTTTGTGGCAAATAACAATCAATCCTCCATCCCCTTTCTTTACCTACCTGCTAACCCACCCCAGCCCCGCCCCCATAGCCACCAGAAGAGGGAATAATAATAGCGGTAAGAATGTTCACAGACTAAGATGTCACACGATTTTATGATTCCATGGAAAACATACCATGCTCACTTTAATGTTAAAACATCCCCTTTTAACATTCATAAAAAACTATGCAAGTTGCTTTTCTACATCAAGGTTCCGTCTACCAACTCTTTACCTTTCTACATCAAGGTTCCTTCTACCAACTCTTTACCTCGGAGCTTGTGCATTTTCTTGTTATAATTAAGTATAATAGCATTCATAAGAAGTTCATCTATAGCCTCCACCAACATATTTGACATATTTGACTGGAGGCTTGGTTAAGCAGTGGAAGTGGAATTCTGGGTTTAAGAGGAAGGCTAGTATCAGAGTGGGAGCAGTGTTGCACGACGCTTTGGGGTGCAAACATCACTATTCAGAATTCAGCTTACACCCTTGTGTGGACTGGGGGGATTTATCAGGCAATATGACAGTAAAGAATGTATATAGTGTATTCATCACAATGCTAGACTACCCGATTGAAGGCGGATGGATGTTAAACTTGTGGAAGTGAGATCTTCAATTAAAAATTAAACTGTTTTTATGGTTGGCAGGGAATCATAAGGTGTTGACCTAGGATACGCTACAAAAAAAAGGATGGGAGGGCCTAGGGGTTTGTTATCTCTGTAAACTTGATGCAGAAGACATTGACCATTTGCTCATCCACTGTTCATTCACAAAGGCAGTTTGGGCTAGATTACACACTCTCTATCAATTAAAAAGAAAATGGGAAGGTGCTACAGTTTCAGATTGTTTTTCCGCTTGGTTAAAGGATAAAATAGTTCCAACTGGCCTCACGACTCTCACTTGTTGGCACTTATGGCTTGAGAGGAACAAAATTATTTTTGAGGAGAGGCCCCCATCTCATCTTGTAGTGATTCACGAGATTTCTGGGTCTTTTTCTTGGCGTCCTCCTTCCCTTAATTATTTCCCCAATAGGGTGTGCACAATTACTCACAAAGTTGGCTTTTCCTTGGCATGCTTTGATGGTGCGACCCTATTTAATGGCGAGTGTTGTGGAGTTGGAGGTATCGTCAAAACTCTTGCAACGAATGTTAATAAATGGCATATCAATTGCGAAGCTGGCACAAATACAAAGGCAGAGCTCATGGGCTTATGGGCTACACTCACTCTGGCAACCTTGTGGTCTATTCAAAGGTAATTATTGATTGGATAAATAAAAAAGGTAAACTCTAGGCGGTGAACATTGAAAGCTGGAAGCAAAAGACTAGGGATCCGACAAATACTTTCCAAGACATAAGCTTCCAACATATTTACAAGGTTTTCAAAAAGAGGCCGATATATTATTTAAAAGGGAGCTTCTAGAACCAAAAAGTAGATTGTCTTTTTTTCAATGGAGTAATGGGGTTGAGAGTCCCCATACCCATTTAGACATCTTTGAAGTAACAACTAGGTGAAGGACATTGTTTTATGCTTAGTGTGAAGAGGATATACTCTTCGAGTTTTTTACTTTCTCTTCGTACTTTGCTTTTGTCTTTTTTGAGAGTATCACCTGTCTAGTACATGGTACTTTTTTTGTAATTTTATGATCTAACTAATCCTAATGTATATTTAAAGGATCATCTTTGATAATGTAAATGAAATTATACCTTAATATAATTTCGAGGTAATTTTCTTTTGAAAAAAAACATATTTAACTTATAAAAAATTCCTTAAATTTAAACATACATAGCGATACCAAATTCTTCCCATTCAAACTCATTTTCTATTTAAAGATCGTTTTTCAATGTAAAGTTTGTCGAGAGATAAATATGAACCAACAAACTCTCAAAAAACATGTAGAGCCATCATTAAAGGTGCTAAATCCTTTTGCCTAGAGTTGTGAATTTTGATGTGGATATGTATTGAGTGTTTTAATTTGTTTGAGTAACGGGTGAAAACTTTTTAAATTGAATACAAAATATTATGATTTTAACCATTTAAATTTGGAAAGGAAAAATATATTTTTATTTAAATGTTTGGAGTTATTATAATTTTATTTAATAGGAATTCAAAAATATAATGAAATAAATTTAAAAGTTTTTTTTTAATTGTTTTTCTTAATTCTTAATTAAATTTTGATTTTTAATAAATATATTTTGATAAAATAAATATACATATGATTATGATGATGATTAATGTCCACTCACATCAAAATTGGTCTATTCATCTTAAGGAAAATACGATTACTTGGATTTCTTTAAAATGTTATTTCACTCGTTGAAAAACATTAAGATAAATGTTCCAAGAACACCAAAGTTTTGATGACTTATAAGGTTAGGATTCAAAGTGTCTCAAATTGCTATTTATTGCTATCCTTTTGGTCTCTATCCCTAATAATAGCTTTTGGCTTCCTTTACCTTTTGAACCTCTTTCCTTAATTTAGCTTGATCTTCTTGAATTACGTCTTCATTTATAAATATTCCAGACCCTTAATTACATTTTCTTCTAGCTTTTTAATCTTGTCCCTAAGATTGTTATTTTCTTCGACCTCTTCTTCCTACCTTGATTGTTTTTTTCTATTTCTTGTAATGTAGCCTCCATTTTTTGCAGATGAGTCTTAAACCCGAATAGATTGATCCAGGGATATTGGTGGCCACCCACCTATTCCAACTGGCTCCTATTGACATTTTTTAGTTCAACACATTCTTCTGTACTTCTTTGTAATTGTGGGTTCTACACTTTTGGGGTTGTCTGAAGCCCTACACAGCTTCTAGATGGAGATTGGTGGCCATCCACCTAATCCAAATGGATTATTTTGGATGTTTTCATGTTAACACATCTTTCTGTACTTCCAGGGTCGTTTTGGGCCCTAAATAATGTTTGTTTTTGGCTTACCACAATCAAATTGTAGACAAAGTTAGAGTTTGATGATGTAATGTGTAGTTCTCGAAAAGACCTTTCCAACGGTCTATCACATGCCTAAAACGGAGGTTGTATGCAAAAGTTACGACCCTAGGTAGTTGAGGTACCAACTTACCCATCGGGGCCCACACAACTTTTGGCGTTTCATCCCCTAGGGTTAGGTTTTTGGATGTCTAGGGTTTTGGAATCCACAAGTAATGTTAAAAAGACCTCTGGAGCCTCATTGTAATCATTATGTTCACATCTCTTCTCAGAGATAGCTACCACCATTCGAGCAAGTTGTTTTCAGTTTTGCAGTTTTACAATTTTAGCCTATTTCATTTATTCAATAGAAGTTATTGTCCAGTAGATATCTGTTGTTGTTCTTCGTATCTCTGTGTTATTGTATTGAGTCTGTTATTCATTTCGTTTTGCTCATAAATCTAGATCAAGTATTGCTACTAATCACTTTGAAGCTTGGCTTAGACTCTCTCTTCTCTATGTTTTTCTATTAATTGTATATATTCATGGAGACTATCTAGGGTTACTTTGTGAGGCCTTCCTCTCTTAGATTTAAGTATCAATGGTGTATTATTCATATTGAAAAGAAAAATAAAACAAAATTTAATTAAAGCACACCAAATTCACCAAATTCACATGCTCATAATGTGTTCATCACATCAATTCACCTTAGAGACATATTAATAAATATCATATTTATAAATCTATACACCAAAATTGGACATAGATAAACAAAAATTCCTTATAACAAAATGCCAAATGTTTTAGAAATAACAAGATTCATTTTAACCAATCACATAGAATCACATAGATAAGCCAAATGTTTTAGAAATAACAAGATTCATTTTAACCAATCACATAGAATCACATAGATAAAAGAAAAATTCACCATTCAAATAAGAGTGAACTTAATGATTAAAAACATTTATTTTCTTAAAATTAACTTAATATTATTATTAAAAACATTCATACGACAAATAATTTCAATATAATTATTATTTCAGTTTTAATAATATAGTGATTATTAGATTAGTTGTTGGTTTATATTTTAATAAGTAAAACAGAATTGTAATGGAAAAAAAATTTACATTAAAAAAATTTCAATATAATTATTATTGTTTTTTTTATTTTAGTTTTAATAATATATTGATTACTAGTTTAGTTGTTGGTTTATGTTTTCAATATAATAATTATTTTTGTTTTATTTCAGTTTTAATAATATAATGATTATTAGTTTAATTGTTGGTTTATGTTTTGATAAGTTTGAAAATCCTTTTAAAATGTTTGTTTGTTTGTTTTTTTTGTTTTTTTAATTTTAAAATGTTATATATATATATATATATATATATATATATTAAAAATTTATTGATAAAAATTTAAATATTTATATTAAAGTTATGTTATTTTAATTTATTTTTTATTAATAAAATATAAATATATAATTTATTTTTTTTATATATATTTTTTATCCCTTGGTTCTTGCAAATTCTTTTGTATAATTTTAACACTACATTTAAAAAATAATAATTTTTAATTTAATCAGGTTAAGTTTTAAAATGTAAAAAGACATACCACTAGATCTCAAAGTGGGCGAAATTCATTCTGCAACCACTTGCTTTACTAGATAAATACACCGTATTTGTTTATTAGAGAATCTTTTATAATTATTTAGGAAACCACTCGATGAGACATTAGGATAAGAATTTTTAAGAACTTTCTCATCCTACACTATTGAGGTGGTATACATGGAAAACGACGGGGGCATTTAATGGAAGATTTTGTACTGTCACACTAATAATTCTGGGAAAACGTTGACTTATATTTTATAATGAGTTAATTTTTTTTTATTCGGCCCTTGAGTTTTCAATTATGGTGTTTGGCCATTTTCTTCTAGGATACCTCGGCCATTTTTTCTATCCCTTAAAGATTATATGAAAATTATGCAATTGGATGGTAATGAAATGTGAATAAAAGTAAAACAAATAAAAATTTGTTAGGATCATTTTGATTTGATTATTGATAGGGTTATTGTTGATGGTTTATAGAGTCATGGTATTTGTATGTGATGAAGTTTATTTCAGTCGACAAAGAATTTTCAAGTTAAAAATTTCTTGTGTATTTTGTGATTACTTTATTATTGTTAATATTATTTTTTTAGCTATGTTAAGTTTTAAGGTTATATGATTTATTGGAAAGTACAATAGCAAAGGCATAATGAGACACAAATATTTACCCTAAAAATTCATATGGAAAACCACTATTCAATTAAGGATTGTGTCTTCCATCTTCTTATGGTATGGAGATTACAATATAGATTACATAACTTTCCAAGCTTACAATGAATCCATGGAACACTATGGTGTTCTAAAATCTTCTCTCTCCACTTAGTTAGCATCTCCTCCACACTCTTACTTATAAAGTTTTTTTATAACTAGAATTAAAATTAGAATTAAGTTTATGGTTTTGAAACTTCATCTAAACTCTCTTTTAGGTGTACGATGAAGAACACTTTCTATTAAAATTTAGGTAATCTAACAACAACCCTAAGTATGCCAAAGCCCATTATTTAATATCTTAAAAAAATGTGTTGAAAGTTAATTTCTCAAAATTTTACAAAATGAAAACCGTCATATCGAGTTACCCATCTCTTTAATCTAAAACATCAATAAAATTTAGGTAATCTAACAACAACCCTAAGTATGCCAAAGCCCATTATTTAATATCTTAAAAAAATGTGTTGAAAGTTAATTTCTCAAAATTTTACAAAATGAAAACCGTCATATCGAGTTACCCATCTCTTTAATCTAAAACATCAATAAATTCATATAATATTTATATAAATCCATTTTAAATTATTGGAAAAAAAAAACCTTGTTATTTCTTTGTCCATATATTTAATATATATGTTTTAATAAAGTGATGGGACTATGGAAATGTAAGATCCATTTGATATTTATATTTTGGCATTTTGTCCTTTATTTGGTGGTGAACATTCGGTATCTTCCAAAAATCCTATATGGTTCTTTACTCTTTTTCGTGGAGAAATTTAAAAACCTTTTATTATGCATTTAAAATTTTGATTTTAAATTTTTTTGGTTGATGACGACAAGCAATAGAAGCATTCATGTCCATTATTATCCTAAAGGACAAAAGAGAATTATTCCAAATCATTATTACCCTAATGTTGAAAGGACAGAAGGTAATTACTCCAAGATCCTATAGTGTAGAGGGGAGTAATTCTCCAAACATTATTACCCTATTTTCGATGCATGAGATGAGTGATGATTTGGTATGCTATTAGTCTTATCACATTCTCTTAGTTTTATGCTGGTATCCCTAAGTTGTTTAAATCACCTATTCACTTGGGACTTGTTTAGGGATTGATGATATTATTAGGATTAAATTCTCTTTCAATGTATCAATGATTTCCATGTGGATTAGATTTATTGTCCTCTTATTTATTTTATGAGTACACAGGAGCCATCCAAAGAACCCAAGATTGCCACTTTAGTATTATTGATCTTAGCCGATGCTTAGGAGCATGATCCCAAACAATTTGTCAAGGGAAATATTGGGCTAAGAAGCATGATCCCAAACTTTTTATCAAGGGAAATATTTTTTAGGTGGAGATTGAGAGTAGTACATGCCACATATTTTATCATAATCGTGGCCAATTTATTCTCTAGGGTACTTGGTAGAAGTCTTAGTAAGCCATAGTGTGAATTATAGGTAGGATTTGGGTATACAATCTAGGATTTTTTTGGTCGTATTGTGCATGTTTTGGGGATCTTTCATTTAAGGTTGAATTCTTAGTTGTGATTATAACTTGGATTCATTATGTATCTAGTTGGATAAAAGATTGAGATTTAGTTGTTTTGGATTTATTTTTTATCTTATGGATGTCACTTCACATAGTTAAACTCTAGAGGGGTTTGACATGTTTTTAGCTTAAATTGGGGGCACAAGACTCTACCACGGTTAAACCCCTTTAGATGTGGTGCCCATCCGTTGATTGTGACCCCTGGGATAGGTTGTTATCCTAACCACGCCTGACCCCCTGCAATAGACAAGAAGCCGACATCAGTCAAACTTTTAATTTATTTTGAGTTTACAAAGAGTTCGAGCTCCGAGTCAGCAGTTCTTGCGAAGATTCATCATTATTACTCCAGTTTGATTCATTTCTCGGTCAACATCCTCCACAGGTAATTTTAAAACCCTCTTATTCTTATGTTATCAGTATCAAAATGCAAACATCTTATCCTACATAAACTAATAAAAATCCAAATCCCATAGAGGAAGATCTTGTCGACAGAGACAAGGATGTTTTCAATCCCGTGTTATCATTTAATACCTTTGTGTTATACCAACAAGAGAAACAAGGTTTCTAGGATTTAGTTGACCACTATTATGCATGGGAGTCTCACCTTGCAAAATTCATAGTTCCCCAGGTTTACCATTTCCAAGAATTCGTAGCATGGTGTGCTGAGAATTATATCCCAACCAAAAGAGCTATAATCTCTAAAGTTGGGTATGTTCTCATTGAACTAAACACCTAGACTATAAATGAGATGGTCAATTAACCCCGATAGTGAACCATTAAATGAGCTAGTGGAAGCTAAATCCTTCAGAGAATTTGAATCAAAAGATAAGGTTTCTTTACTACAGTCTTACCTCTGTACAAACCTTGATGTTCCTAGAGATAATGTTGTCATTCAAACAAACCTCTTTCATGAGACTTCTCAGAAAATAATTTCAATGATTTCTATGATATTAGGGAAAGTGAATGATTTAACAGCTGATGAATTTGTATTAGGGATAATGGTCTCAATCTTCCCTATTACATCCAAACCCATTACTAAATTCAATTACGCCTAGTTCATAGTAGATCAAATTCATTATCATCTTTCCGAATTTGAGACTCTCAGAAGCCTCAAATACTCGTCTTACCTAGCTCATATCTTTCTATTTACACAAGAATATCATTTCATGCATCTAGGATTAAAAGTTGAAGATGATCTTGGTAATCCCACTTCAGTTTCTCACTGGACTCTTGTGTTTATTAGAAAGCCTCTGAATATTGAATTTTCACAATATGTGGATTAGTTTATGTCCAAAGCTTACCAAATCATACATAATCAATATCCCCCTAGAATCTTTCCTAAGTGCAAAAAAATGTTACAATTAAGCCCATAAAAAAGAGTGGGAGACTGGTATGTGTTTGAACATTACATTGAAATCATAATTTATGGTTGTCAGCTTGCTCCATTTCGCTTACCTGTTTTTATGACTCCCAAGATTTTTTCTCTTGAATATGTTAGACAAAGATTGAACTCTGACGAAATTCATTTTGTGTGTAATAAGCATAAGGTGAATTTTAAATTAAAGAAGGAAGTAGGTCCTTTCATTGTGAATACCTGATCAACATTGCAGGTTACAACAAAGATGATTTTAGCTTTGGGATTACAACAAGGAGAACCATGGAATTATGACCCTCATTGCATAATTTCATCAAAAATAATTTCACATGGGAAAAGTCCTTATCAACACCAACAAAGAGAGCAATTAGAGATATTGGAAAACCAAGACAATTGTCAAGAGGTTCTAAACATTTTGTAGATCCATGGTAAAGCACCTGACCAATCAACAAAGTATCCAATCACACAAACTCCAAAATAGTTTGAAAATACATACAAATGGAAACATTCAGATTCTGATTTAAAGAGTTCAGAAATAGGGGAAGAAGAATTATCCAAGAAGAAAAAATTAGAAGAAAATGAAGAAGAGGAAACATAGCTTCCTGAAGAAATATTGCCAAAGAAAATAGGCCTTGCTGTGACTGTAGAAGTGATGTCTATAGAAAATCTCAAATGTGTAGTAGCTCAAAGTGAGACAGAGTTAGGAACCAATGATCAATCAAAACAATTGGAACAAGTTCAACAATTTATGGAAGTTAGAAAGGTAGGTGCAAGCATTAAGAAAAGTATGATTCCTAAAATATATGACCATGATACATATAAAAATTGAATGATCTCAGTTGTAGACTATGATAAAGGGAGGTTGAATATAGCAACCATGGAGCCAATGGATCAGAAAAAAGTAACAACCATCTCTATAGATATGAATAATGTTCATCCTTTGGATATATTTGATTTGCACAGACCAACTGCAGAGATGATAAACACAGATGCTATGATATCCAATATTGGAATCAAGAAACTTCAATCCATCAATGATAAACTTATAACTCAATTGAATAATGAAAAGTTGGCTACGAGAATGAGAGAGATAAGAGTGGAGGAGTTAGAACAATGGATAATAGAACTTGGAAAAAACCCAAAAGATGATGCGTCCATACAATCACTGATGAAAACAAAAGATAAAGAAATCCAAGTTTTGAAACAAAAGCTCAAAATACTAGGAATTGACCATGTACAAACTCCAGAACTCCAGGAAATCCAGGAAGAGAAAGATAAACTTGTGAAGAAAATGGCAGAGATGGGTGAACATGTGGAAATGTATGAAAAACAAATTGAAAGTTTAAAAGGAGGGTCTTCTTCTTTTTAAGAAACAGAAACATAAGATCCAACAAATGGACTATCAAGGGCATTAGCATATCTAAATCTGAAAGGTGTTGAAATTGAAAGCCTACATAAAACAATCTCAAAGAAGAAAGAAGAAATCAAAGACAAAGACAAAACTTTTTCAAAATATCAGAAGTTGAAGGCTAAAATGTTGAATGATATGGAACAGATGAAGAATAAATTGTCAGGTAAACCATATTTGGTAGGAGCCAAGCATCTCATCTGGGATGAAATTATCAATGAAGTAGCCAGACTTTGGGATTACCTTAAAATCATAGATGATGAAATGTTGCTGGTGGATGAAGCAGATGAATTGATACAGAAATCATTTCATGAATTGGGAACAAGACCACAAGTATCCATTCATATCATAAAATTCCTGAATTCAAATTCTAAAGGAACAATGTTGAGGAAAGGTGTTAATGACAGAAAAACAATGGTGATGGAAACTAAAATAATCTTTACAAAGAGGAATCTGATGCAGCTAGATCAGAATGAATGCATAGCACTGAAAAGGAACGTGGAATATTTTTCCAACAAATTTGAGAATTTAGTGAAAATGGGGTTACCTTCAGCCTGAGATAAAGATGGCAAGTTATTTCCATATGAAGACTTCAGAAAAAGTTTGTTTATTGCCAGGGAAAAAGATGATAAGTTTCAGAACATGACCAACACACTAAGAGGTCAAACCATTGTCGATATACTCATATATGAATTTAATATTTTATGGCAGACAAAGAATTTATTCTCACATACCCCTACATACGAGAAATACACTAAGTTGGATATTGCATTCAGACAGATGAAATCTTTTAGTTACCCTTTAGATGCTACTTGGAATCTTCTCCTTCAACTGTTGGTAGGGTGACTCATCAAAGAGGAAGAAAATTAGGAATTGACTCATCCATCTGTCCTATTTCTAGGGAGTCAAAGATTTTGTAGTATCTCAATTTTCTAAAAAATAGGATCGAATAACCATTTTTGGTTTCAACCTATCTTGTATAAATACTCATGAGAACTCAATGTAAAGGTTTTTTTTTTGCTCAATCTTAAGTCTTAATAAAATCTCTGCAAGTTTTGATTATGTGATTTCTCTTTCTTTGTTACTTCCATATTCTTAAATTCTGCTAGATGTATCTACTTCCATGAATGTGAGATTTAGTACAACAACTACCATCATAACGCTGCAAAGGTATTATTAAAAGTTTCATATTTCTTCAAAAAATATCGTGAGTATAAAAGGATACATGTGCTTATATTTCATTATTCCTTTTTGAATTCAAAGAATTATTCTTTCAAGTTTAGAGTATATTCTGTTTCTAAGATACATAAACAAACATTACTTCTTCTTCCTGAAAGTTAAAGTAATATTTTTTAGAAGATACATTGCCCTAATTTTCAAATTGTTTTTCTCTATATTCTTCTTTAATCTTCTAAAGGATTTAATTGTCTGAAACAAATAATGATTTTCCTTCTCATCTTAAATCTTTAAAAATTTAAAGACTAAAGATACATGCCTAAATTAGCAACAAAAACACTATGTTTAGGACAGATTGACTAAAAAATGAATGAATTAATCTAATGGATGCCTTGGCATAGTTTCCTAGCCAAAAACATCTCAAGGGTTACAACAAGATCCAACCTTGTAATATTATTGTCTCATCTTAAGGCATATTTAAAGGCTTAGTCTTATGATACCTTAGAGGAGTCAATACTACAAACCCTTCTGAGGGCACTTGGGTCTCCATTTAAATCATATTGTCATATCATTAATTTCTTTCCAGGTTATAAATCTTGGGAAAACCCCCAATTACTTCCCTTCATTTCGAGGATGATACCTAGGGTAAACCCTAGAATCTTTAGGGCACAAGGCTGGTCAACAACAAGGATCGAAGCCATTAGAACACTATACTTGTTATGAGCTCAACATGTCACTTACAGGAATTGTTGAACTCAGGTGGGGAGGATAACAATCATTCCTCACAACCACCCAAGCTAAACCCAATTGACATGATTGTGATATCATTATATGTGGTAGATCTAGTTATTTTAATTATTTGTATTGGATATCGCGAGAAGTATGTTTTGTAGGAGGATTGAATTATGTTTAAAGGGATGTTTAGGAGGTGGAACACTCTCTTAAAGGCCTGGCACAACTCTCATATTCATACCAAGAAGCTTCATCACATACAACAACACTCATCTAAATGAGTTCATTCCTTTTCTTGTCCTTTTCATTTCTAGCATTTAGTTTAATTAGTTCACCAAAGGAAATGTGAGTTCACTCTAGGTTATTTTTCACTGAACCTTCATATTAATTGTCTGATAGAATCCTTGATTGAAATACTCTAATTAACCTACAAACTTAGATAACTAATTTATATTAAAACCCTAATCAATCTAGAGGTATTTCCCCTCCCTTCTTTCTTCTTGTTGCTCGGGGTTTCTTGTTTTTTCCAAAAATCGAGTGGAAACTCCACTCTCTCCTTCCTTCTTGATTATGGTGTTTGTGGTATGATGGTTACCTATCCCTAATCCTATGCTACATTTTGGTGACTCCACTTCAGAGTTCTTGTTTTTTCCCAAAAAATGAGTGGCGACTCCACTCTATCCTTCCTTCTTGATTATGGTGTTTTTGGTAGGGTGGTTCCCCATCCCTACTCCTATGCTAACATTTTGTGACTCCGCTTGGGAGTTCCCACCAACCCTTCATTTTTTCACATGTGGAGATTCCTTCCTGTATATTTTCTCTCCTTTTCCCCATGGTTTCTTGGTTTTTCCCAAAAATTGTGCGGAAACTCCACTCCCTCCTTCCTTCTTGATTATGGTGTTTGTGGTAGGGTGGTTCCCCATCCCTACTCCTATAATACATTTTTGCGATTCCACTTGGGAGTTCCAACCAACCCTATATTTTTTTCACGTGTGGAGCTTCCTCCATATGTCCTTTCTCTCCTCCCCCCCCCTCTTTTCCTTGGACTATGGATCCATCATCTACCTCCTCTAATATTATTTTCAGGGGTTCCATACATCTTGGAATCAACCAAATCTATCCTTAGAACATGTCTAACCTATCTCACCTTAATCAAATGAGTCTTACAAATATACCTCTTGGTAGTTTTCCAAGTACTCATACAATGATTCTTTCCCATCGTCATAACATATGGAGCCTTCCCCTTATTACTATGTAAACTAGGTTAACCATGGAGGATACTCATTGATTCTTCCTCCCAATGTGACACCTAGCCCTTCTTCTGTTAGCCAAGATAATCATACAACTTTTCCTTCTTCTTCTAGAAAAGTAAACATATAACATCCTACCTCATGTAGGATATGTTACAAACTCATGTCTTGCATGTGATAAATTGGAGATTGAAACCTTAGAGAATTTTTAGAACTTTGAGACTCTCTTACGAAACCTTTCCCTCCTCAATAGATATCTTGAGCTGAACCTCCAGGGTCTTCTTCCATTCATCCATATATACCTCTACCCAAGTGGTGTGAGGAACATGAGGTTCCACCTTCTCAAATAAGTATTGATGCAACTAATCACAATCTTGACTTGGATCTTGATCCTTTCCTTAGTTCAAAAAAATGATGCAAATATCATAAGTGCAATGCTCATAACTTACATGAATACCATGTTCTTTAGCAAACAAATTCATCCTCTTCCTAATGAGGCTAATGATCCACTACCTCAATCCAAGTTTCTAACTCTCAACATGACACTTTCTCAATAAAGTACATGTCATCCTAATAATGCACTTCTTTGAAACAATATTTCTCTTCTCAAATTGATAGTTCTTCACAACTTAAACCTAAGTCTTGATAAAAAAAAATTAGAGTATTTTCCTAACTCAACAGTTGGGGGATGTACCTCTTGATCTTACCAAGACTCCATATTATTTCATAGTTTGTATTCACATAAAATCTCAAAAACTAGAGACTTATCCATCTTGAATTCAATTCAATAATGGGAAGTGGTTGGATACCAGGATCACATCGATGCCTTCTCTTTCTTTTATGAACGCTTAGTCACCTAGTGACCCTCTTCTTGAGCCCCCCCTACAATGGAAGTCCATGTTTTTGTATAAAATATCTCCTCTCTCATCACTTCCCCCTTCAATCAAGTCTTCCCCCAAACATTCTCATGTGCTCAAGACATCTACCCTTTCTTTCTCTCTCCCCTCTTTCTTTAGGGTGACATTGACAAAATATTTCTTAGGAAATATCCAATATACCCATTGGTCATCAAATGGCTCTCTATGGTCATCTAATCCCTCTCTCCTTCTCCTTTGTGCCTTCCATGAGTTCTCAAGGAATCCCCTCCTATTCCTTCTTTACTCTTCCCCTCACTTGGATGTTTGTGCTCCTCTTTCCCCTCTCTTGAAATCTTATGCTCTTTCTTCCCTTGGATCGTTTCCTTACCCCGCCTGTTGAACACTTGGGGTAAATTGTGCTCACCTTCCTTGTTTCCTCTCCTCCCTTATTGGTCTCTTTTCTCTTTAGTTACTTCATTGTTGACTCATTTCCTATAGGATGTTGTCTTGGATATGGCGATATTTGAGATGACTCCACCATATTTAGTGCTAGTTATCTCTCCCCCAAGTCCCCTCCTTAAGGTGTTAGCCTTGGTAATTTCATATTGTATCTTGCAGCTATAGGGTTTCTTTCATTTAATTGGTGACTTCTTCCCCTTGTATCTCACCTCTTACACCCAATGGTTCTCCATGAGTGCATGATCTCCTCCTTCTTTTGTTGGCTCTTGGATAATGTATGTCACCTCCCATGACTTTGTTGGTGTTCATTTCATGCTGCCATATATTTTTCTCACTCTATATTCATTGTTGTGTATGATGCATTAATCACATCGATCCTATGTTTCCATATTTCACTTGATACCTTCACCAAATCCTTAATGGTATCATCATCACCATGTTATCGTCATCTCCTAGCCAACATTGTCACATCATGAATTCACTATTATCAAAACAATGTTTCCATATATTGACTCTTACCTTTATTGGTTCATATCTAACATATCCTTCTTTCATTTTCTCATTCTTTCTCTCACCCTCACTCACTTGTCCTTCCTTGAGAGTTAGTGTCATTGTCCTTTACCCCGTCAAGGAAATCCACTAACCAAGTTGTTCTGCAAGGATATAGCTTGCTTGGATATCAATATCATCATGTTCACATATTCAATGTCTTGGTGAACCCCTATAATTAGGTAAGCATAGGTATCACCTTCTTAATCTTTCTCCTATAATTCATTTCTATCATCTCATTCACAATCTAATTATTTCATTCCTTTCATGATTTATTGCATTTACTTTCATAGTCTAATTGTGATCTTAAATTCATAATAATTAGACTTATTCATGTTTCATGTCATGATCTAGCTACTATTTTTCTACCATATTGTTTAGATTTTACTATATATAATTTTATGTTTACATGTTTCCTTGCTTTATCAATAGTTAGACTTGCTTGCCTCCATTCTTAACATTCCTTTCTTTTCATGCATTTCATTATTCCTCTCTCTTTCAATTTTCATTTGTCTTATACACGGGTGATATCATATCACCTACTTAATGTGTGATAGCTTCACTCTTTGCATAGATTATCAGGGTATGGGGTCTCCATGAAAAATTTGAGAACTTAAGTCAAGACAAACAATGGAGACTACCCCCTCACCATGCTTGTGCTATGTTAGTTCCTACTACACACACTTGTAGGATCTTCCCCATGCATCAACTTCTTACTATTATTGCTACTCTTATTTTCTCTATCTTCTTTTGCTTTTCTTGCTTCTCTCCTTCCTTGTAACTCACCAATATTCTCACCTTATGGATACTAGTTTTTGTAAAGGGGAAAATATATAACATATGGATTTCTCATTTTAGCACTCACATAGGAAGTTGCAGTGTGACCCTATTCTATGCCATGTCCATCCATGTCCCACCTAGTAATGACATTGGTATCTCTCTATCATCCTTTTATGCTAAACCATCTTCCTTGAGTTACCCCTACCTTAGTTAGATATATGACCTCTTAGAGATGTCTAGTTCTTAGGTGGGGCCTTTTGCCATGTCCCCTCTCTTGTCCTTTGGCCCTTGGTCACCGTTTTGTTCAACTTTGACCCTTTGGGGAAATTGTTTGGAGTATTTACTTACTTAATAGGTATAATTCAATGTGCAAGCCCATAATTGGGCCCATGGTTATATAGGATGCTTCATTATGGTTCTGGAATGGCACAAATTTGTCTGTTTTTTTACTTACTAAGAAAAATGAGTCAAGTATTCCTTAACCTTTCATGGTCTCGAGGAACTAAGTAAATTGGAACTTTATTAGCTATATTTCCACCATTTTCATGGCTCAAGGAAAAAACATATTGTTTTAGGGGAAAAATCCATAGTCTGACCTCAAAAAATCATAGTATGTGGTCAAACAACATAGTTTGACATTTTTGTATGGGCCTCTCTCTCTCTCACTCTCTAAAAATCAGTTTTCCTTTCACTTATGCCTCAAGGTCATTCCTTTTCCTATTTATTCCATTCAATTCCTCCTTGTAAACCCTTTTGAACTCTTTGAAGAACCTATTCAAAATTGTTAAATTTCCTCACACCCTAGTCACGACAATTAATTCCTAACAAATCCTTGCAGAAATAAAATGCAGATCTACTGAATAAAGGTACACTGAGATTCTTAACCAGAAAATTGTAGCGGAAGAAAAATAGGAATCCAAACTCATGTACACATATATTTTTGGGTAAATACCCCTAGAAAAACCCCTAAGGGATAACCAACAACAAGATGATTTTATTATAGAAAATCAGGGCTCCCTTACCAGAATAATGGTCCACTGAGAAAATAAAAACAACAACAAAACTTAGGTTGATTTCACCTAAAGAAACCCTCTACCCATTTATTGTCTTTGCTTGCTTTCCACCTGGTTGTATGACCCTTTCTGTGAGATGTATTGAATGTACGGTTGTTGTCCGTGGGATGTACGACCCCTACGACTACTAAATATGAGCTATATGACCTTAGTTGTGATTTTACGACCTCTCTAGAGGCTCTCGTGGGCTGTATGAACCCTCTAGAAAATCTCCTTGTTCTCTATCTTGCTTGGTACTTCCTACTAGAAATTTCTTAGCTACAAAATTTTTCTCTCTCACTGAAATGTGCAAAGCGAAAGTCCTTCTCCACTCAAATGAATCATTGAATCCTTGCACAATGGGTGTCTCCTCCTCTCCCTTGGATGCCTTTTATAATAATGAGATGAGCCCTAACTGTAATATCCAAAGTGATCAATGCCTAAGATTTAAATCTCCCTCACTTGAGATCAATGGCTAAGATTCATTTAATTAACTTAAATCACTATTACCAAAAACTTATGTGTTTTATTTAAATTAACCTCCATTAATTCTAAAATGACATTCACTTTAACAATTAAATTATTAAAGTGAATTTCCAAAGTTTTGAGAGGTATTAATGATGACTTCCGCATGTTGTACACAAACCAATTTTGGAGTACCTAACCAAGCTACAAAAAATCAACACTCCCTCTTAGTGAGGAAGGTACTTTTGGTACAACCACCTGTAACTGGTTGTCCCTCCAATCCTGACACAATAATTTGCACATCATCCTGCACCATAGAATCTTGATAAACCTGATGGTATACTGCATCTTCAATGATGTTACTCCTTAGTGCCATGAAGTTTGTAAAATTATTTGGAGGCTTTCTCTCCTTGAATGTTATCCTAGGAGCCTCAACATGCTCCTGAGCATCCTTCAATGTCTTCTCAAACCACATGGGTATCCTGATAGAGTTGGAAAGGTATATATGCTCCTCCCCACCTGAAGGGTGACTCCATACACTAGAAGTTTGTGAAATGTGTTCTCCCTTTGGAGCCACCCACTCCTTTTGCTAACCTGAAGTTCAACTTCCTCAACATGAAGTAGATAATGAGCTATGGTCATCCTTCAGAGCCTTCTGCTCCTTGTCTTCTGTCACTAGAATAGGCTCATGAGACTTCATGTATGCCAGTCCCTCCTCAAAATTGACATCTTGTCTCACCACAATCTTCCTCTGTGTTGGAATCCATATCCTATATTCCTTTGAGGTCTCACTATAGATAAAAAATAATCCCTTCTCACTTGAGGGATCCAAATTCGTCCTCTTCTCTGCTGGTACATGGATATACACTAGACAATAAAAAATATGAAAATGGCCAATCTCGAGCTTCACTCAAAGAACGCTTCTTCTGGAGTCTTGTCCTCCAAGGCCTTTTGTGGACTCCTATTTTTCACATACAATGTTGTATTGCATGCCTCTACCTAAAGGAACATGGGTAGATCCAGGTCATGAATCATTATCTTGGAAACTCCAACGATGGACCAATTATTCCTTTCTACAACCTCGTTCTATTGTGGGTTGTAAAGTATTGTTAGCTCCCTCTTTATCCCTGATTCCTTGAAAAAATAATTGAAGTATTTTTAGGTGTACTCACCCCCATTATCTGACTCAAAAATATGATATTCTTTCATGTATGATTCTTCACCAGATCTTTAAACTCATAAAACTGACTGAATACCTCACTGTTGGTCTTCATGAATAAAATCCACGTTCTCCTAGAGAAATCATCAATGAAGGTCACAAAGTAACTGGACCCACTCACTAACTCTATTAACATTAGACAACATATGTCTATATGTACTAAATCCAAGATCCCCTTGGATCTTCTCTCGCTACTCGAAAACATAACCTTGACATTGTTTCCAAGAGAACACCCCTTGCATACTCCCCACTGGTCCACAATGAATTCTAAAAACCCAGTGACAATATCCCTTAGTGCAGGTAGTGCCATGTGATGCAAGTGACCCATCCTCCTATACAAAGGCTTTCATAGTTCACGAATTTCATGAACCAAAGCATGTGTTGGTTGGGCCTTCAACCTGTATATATTTCCCTCTTTGTTACCAAGAACTCATGCCGAGTCAAGGATAGATAATTTCAATCGAATAATAACTTGACCATCCTCAAAAGTGATGGTGTATCCCCTGTCCTCCATTTCCGAAACTGAGAGAAAATTCATTTTTAATTCTGGAACATACAACACATATTCCACCTCTAGAGAACCTCTCGACTCTAGCTAGAACCTGGCTGTCCCAAATCCTTATACTGTACACTTGGCATTGGTGCCAAGATCCACATGTAGATCCAAGTCCTTCTTTAAAAAATTGGTGAACGACTCATGTGTCCCTATCATGTGATGAGAAGCCCCATGATCCACGTACTAGGGACTATTGGAAATTGTGCCAGAAAGACAAGACACTAACAATAAATCCTTATCAAACCTCTCAATGGACTTCTTGATTTGATTTTCCACAGATGTTGCTACCTGTTGAGGCTTACCCTTCCCTTTCTTCCATTAAGGACACTGTGAATCATAGTGACCACTCTTGTGGCACTCAAATAATTTCACTTTTCTCAGATACCTCTTCTTTCTAGCTTGTGAATTCAACTCTCCACTTGTATTCCCCTTGATCTTCCTTGCTTGACTAGCAAGAGCCTAATTCTCATTATCACCCTTTTATTGGACTACTAGATATTCCTCCTGAATATCCTCTTGGCTAAAATCATCCCATAGCCTATCAAAATTGGGAAGTGTCTTTCGTTGAACAATGCCCTTGATTAATGGGGCCCATGGCTTAGTAAAACCATTCAAGGTAGTTCTCACCATCTCTTCATCTGTCATGACCTCCCCAACTACTGCCAACTGATCATGCACCTGAGTGATCTTGGTGAGATAGTTGGTCGATGTATCTGATCTGGTCATCTTGGTGTTTATAAACTTTTCCCTCAACACCATCTTCATGTTTTCATTGCTCCTCTGGAAAATATTTGTTAGAGCTTCAAACATTTTCCTGGAAGACTTCTTCTCGGATAAGCGAGGACTCAAATGATCCTTCACCACATCTAAGATGATCCTCTTGGATTTCACATCCTTTTGATTATGGACTTCCAGTTCTTTTGGATCCATTAATGGGGTCACAGTGGTATTTTCAAACTACCACAACCCATTCTCCATGATCATTAATTTAACCCTCTCCTTCCAAGGAATGAAGTTAGATGCACCGTCTGATCTATCCTCAAACCTCAAACCGATTGTGGCTATCTCCAAATCATAATTTTAATGAGGAATATAAACTGCTGGAAATTTAGATTTTCTATAAATCCCGTGACAAAACCCTTGTCTGGTCTCCTTCATAGTGTAATATATGATACCATGTTAAATTTCCTCGAACACCAGTCATGATAATTAATTATGAGAAAATCCTTGCAAAAATAAAATGCAGACCTACTGAATAAAAGAAAAAAAGAGATTCTTAACCAAAAAATTGTAGCGGAATAAAAATAGGAATCCAAACACATGTACACATATATATTTTGGGTAAATATCCGAGGAATAACCCCTAAGGGAAAACCAACAATGAGATGATTTTATTATAGAAAATAAGGGCCCCTTTACTAGGATAATGGCCCATTGAGAAAATACAAACAACAACAAAAATTGGGTTGATTTCACCTAATGAAACCCTCTACCCCTTTGTTTTCCCTGCATATATGTTTCCCGCCTGGCCGTATGATGGTCTCTACATCCCATATGTACATTGTAAAACCCCTGCCATGGGATGTATAACTTGCATAGCCCCCGCAACTGCTAGCTACGAGTTGTATAGCCTCAGATGTGGCTATACGACCTCTTTGGAAACTTTGCGGATTTTACAATCCCTCCAAAAAATCTCCTCGTCCTTTGGCTTGCTTGGTACGACCTGCTGGAAATTTCTTGGTTGCAGAAATTTTCTCTCTCGCTGAAATGTGTAGAGTGAAAGTCCTTCTCCACTCAAATGAGTCACTAACTCCTTTCACAATGTGTGTCTCCTCCTCTCCCTTAGTTTCCTTTTATAATCTTGAGATGAGCCCTAACCCTAATCTCCAAAGTGATCAATGGATGAGATTAAATCTCCCTCACTTGAGATCAATGGCTAAGATTCATTTCATTAACTTAAATCACTAATGCCAAAAACTTAGGCATTTTATTTAAATTAACCTCCATTAATTCTAAAATGAAATTCACTTTAACAATTAAATTATTAAAGTGAATTTCCAAAGTTATGATATGTATTAATGGCGACTTCCACATGTTAGACACAAACCAATGTGGAAGTACCTATCTGAGCTACAAAACATAAACAAAAACACCTTATCTTGTAGGTACATACTTGGATTGACATGAAGTCTTGATATAGCTTCCTAATTCACGTATTAGACACTTGGGTTGCTTGCGTTTGTTATCTCTAGTAAATCAATAGGGATATCTTGCTATTAATTTAGCTCTAACCTTGTGGGCATGTTGTCTCATCTTAGGATCAAACCCTACAACATTTGACAATTGAGCAAGGTTCATTTGGTAGGAAGTAGGAGTGGTTGAGTGTGGCTTATGGTATTAAGTAATATTGGAGCATAAGGATAATACTGGCACACACAATACTAGTGGTGGGTATGGACATAATGGATAACAAGGCCTAGAAGAACAAACCGAGAGGGCCCCATCCTAGAGGTGCAAAACCTATTTTTCCCAGAAGAGAGACTCGATGAATGGGTGCATGTGCATAAGGATGAGAACTTGAAAGGTTATGTTGAGCATGAGAAATTGGTGGATTATGATATCTCGAACTATATAGGCTTCTTTGAGTTCTCACTAAACTAGTACTCATAATAGAGGGGGGACAAGACCAAGATTTTTAAGTTCATTCAAGTGCTTATTCAAATACAACATTACAAGCCTGTTGCATGTTCCATGTATTGTAAAATCATTGGTAGTTCAGAAGAGTGTGAGGTTATTGTTGGTGCAAACTTATTCTAGAGGGATTCAATGCTAAGACGATCCATGTCATTATGGTGTTTTAGTAGGAAGGGAAGAAGACCATTAACATGTTTGTGGTTTGTGTAGTGTCCTATAAATATGGAGGTGTTGCAAAAGACAAAATGGACCCATGCATGAAATATTGTGTGAAACCTAAAAAATGGGACTATGATATAGCCTCCATTAACTATTTTTTTATTAGCATGATAGTGCATTTGTTTTCTATTAGGCTACTGTAGACCTGTTGAAAGGGTGAGTGTTCAAAATAGGTTTTCCATGTGAATGGTCTAAAATTAAATTGGTGAGGTATCTCACTAATGAGGTATTACATAATTTACTAGACACATAGGACTAGAACTAATACTTCCATTTTAGGAGTTTCTTGCTACTCATTGTGTTCTCACAGTGGGAATATCTAGTGGGTGTTTAGCTACTGTAGTGGGATCCGTAGTGTTGTAGCCAAGTATGGATTTCTCTAGGTTAGTATTGATACCATGTTTTAGAGCTATTACCAAGCCATGTATGATGTCATCATGTGAACCACAATAATATATGCAAGGATTATTGACACTATTGTGAAATGAGACCATGAATATCAGATGGTGGAATGAACTTTGCAAGAGGAAGAAGTGGATTTTTGAGTTCATTTTGATGCTAAGGCTCATTGAGTGGTCCATAAGACACGGGCCTATGTATTCAAAGAGAAGAAAAAGAAGAAAGGAAAATGGTCACTACCAAAAGGAGGCATTGGAAAGAAGGCCCAAGTTGGTGTGAAAGAGGAGAGTCCATTTAGTTGAATGTCTCAAAGACATGATGGAAGAGGGTTTCTCTTATTGTCCATGGAATGGATCATGAACTAGTGATGGGACTAGCAATGAAAACCATCCTCCAACCATAGGTGAATCTGAAAGTTGACCAATGTGTTAGAAAAACAGGATCGCGGAGCAATAAAATAAAAACAAATGCACAAATAAAACATAGAAGATACACAATACAAGAGAGACACAGATTTACGTGGTTCACCCAGTGTGGGCTACGTCCACCAGATAAATTTCTAGGTCCTTTCTTTATTATTATCCAACAAAATGAAGGGATACAACCTACAACGAAACCCACTGTAACTTCCTCTTCTTTCTCTCACAGTGTCCTCTCTCATAATACAATACTTTCCAACCTACATAGCCGCAATACATTTCCCTCATAAAAGAGGGTTACCTTCTAGGGAAAAAAACCCTAACATAATCTCTATCGTTAGATCTGCGACCTTATAATGAACGGTCCAGATTTACAATGAAATTACAATATACTTTTACAAGGCAATTTTTTCTTCGGGGGATTCGCCCTCGAACCCCCATCGGGGGACGCTACCCCCGAACCCCCACTGGGGGCCCGCTTGCCCCCAGACCCCGTAGAGGGGGTACCCCGCCTCTGCACTCCCCCGCGTGGAAGAGTGTACATACTTCTGGGGTGTAAATACTTCATGGGGTATAAACATGGCTGAAAGTAAAAGACCTCTAAATCAAGAAGAT
>SNQJ01S0001916.1:134654-183124 GCA_010110895.2 Picea sitchensis | reverse complement strand
TTTTTTTTTTCTTTTTGCAGATTTTTCAAGGGAAGAAATAAGATGACAACATTTGGATCCATTTCTAAATATTTTTGTGTAGAATATGAATAAACCAACTTTATATTTCAGTTCCTCTTGAAAAAACATCCAAACTCAAAAAATAAAACATCCAAATCGGAGTCCAAAAAGTGAAGATATCACTGATTTAAATTTGGTTATTTTAGTGTTTTTCCATGATGACCACACATATTGTAGAGTAGATGTATTTTGACAAGGTACTTAGATTTTTGTTAGAGCAATGTCATTGGAAGGGATTTGATTTGGTATATTATATGATATACTTCTGATCAATATCAAGTGTACGACAACCTTTAAAAATTTATTCCCTTAATACCATGGTTCTCATACTTACAATGTCTTGTGGCATTTTTAAGGGATATATTGACCCACCTCATTGATGAATATCCAGTGATATATGTAGATTATGTGGAAAATGAAAAATTATGTGAAGGAAGCCCCTCCTAATGTGGAGGCCAAAGGGCCCATTCGAGTAATAATATTGGAGTCCATTCAATGCAAGGTGGACCATGTGCACTATATTTTTAATTGTTAAATAGGATGCACTATGATAGTTAGTATTGAATAAATGTAATGTGGCCTCATTAAAGAAGGTCCACTAGGTATTTAGTAGCTTGCCATGATTAGGGTTCTCTTGTTATCTATAAATAAGGATGGAGTCCTCCTTATGAGATTTGTGGAAGTATTTCATATTAGAGCTTAGCTCATTGAGGGTTTATCCTACCTTAAGAGGCAAGTGAGTAGTAGTGGATTCCTTCCCCAAAAGCATGATTGTGAAGTGTTTCCTTCCCTTAAGGGTTTTGATATCAATAAAGTTTGTAGAATTTTGGTTTCTTTTTTATGATTCAATTTCTAGGGTTAAGGATCATAACAAGAAGTACCAGAGCTCTTTCTTGGGTAAGAAAGAGGAATATATATATATTTTTTCTTTTTGCAGATTTTTCAAGGGAAAAAATAAGATGACAGCATTTGGATCCATTTCTAAATATTTTTGTGTAGAATATGAAGACACCAAATTTATATTTCAGTTCCTCTTGAAATCACACCCAAACTCAAAAAATAAAACATCCAAATCGGAGTCCAAAAAGTGAAGATATCACTGATTTAAAATTGGTTATTTTAGTGATTTTCCATGATGACCACACATATTGTAGAGTAGATGTATTTTGACGAGGTAATTAGATTGTTGTTAGAGAAATGCCATTGGAAGGGATTTGATTTGGTATATTATATGATATACTTCTGATCAATATTTAGTGTATGAAAACCCTTAAAAATTAATTCCCTTAATACCATGGTTCTCATACTTACAATGTCTTATGGCATTTTTAAGGGATATATTGGCCCACCTCATTGATGAATATCCAGTGATATATGTAGATTATGTGGAAAACGAAAAATTATGTGAAGGAATTCCCTCCTAATGTGGAGGCCAAAGGGCCCATTCGAGTAATAATATTGGAGTCCATTCAATGTAAGGTGGACCATGTGCACTATGATAGTAAGTATTGAATAAATGTAATGTGGCCTCATTAAAGAAGGTCCACTAGGTAGTTAGTAGCTTGCTATGATTAGGGTTCTCTTGTTATCTATAAATAAGGATGGATTCCTCCTTATGATATTTGTGGAAGTATTTCATATTGGATCTTAGCTCATTGAGGGGTTATCCTACCTTAAGAGGCAAGTGAGTAGTAGTGGATTCCTTCCACAAAAGCATGATTCTGAAGTGTTTCCTTCCCTTAAGGGTTTTTATATCAATAAAGTTTGTGTAATTTTGGTTTCTTTTTTATGATTCAATTTCTAGGGTTAAGGATCATAACAAGAAGTACCAGAGCTCTTTCTTGGGTAAGAAAGTGGATTTTTTTTTTTCTTTTTGCAGATTTTTCAAGGGAAAAAATAAGATGACAACATTTGGATCCATTTCTAAATATTTTTGTGTAGAATATGAAGAAACCAACTTTATATTTCAGTTCCTCTTGGAAAAAAACCCAAACTCAAAAAATAAAACATCCAAATCGGAGTCCAAAAAGTGAAGATATCATTGATTTAAAATTGGTTATTTTAGTGTTTTTCCATGATGACCACACATATTGTAGAGTAGATGTATTTTGATGAGGTACTTAGATTGTTGTTAGAGCAATGCCATTGGAAGGGTTTTGATTTGGTATATTATATGATATACTTCTGATCAATATTGAGTGTACGACAACCCATAAAAAAGTATTCCCTTAATACCATGGTTCTCATACTTACAATGTCTTATGGCATTTTTAAGGGATATATTGGCCCACATCATTGATGAATATCCAGTGATATATGTAGATTATGTGGAAAATGAAAAATTATGTGAAGGAAGCCCCTCCTAATGTGGAGGCCAAAGGGCCCATTAGAGTAATAATATTGGAGTCCATTCAATGTAAGGTGGACCATGTGCACTATATTTTTAATTGTTAAATAGGGTGCACTATGATAGTTAGTATTGAATAAATGTAATGTGGCCTCATTAAAGAAGGTCCACTAGGTAGTTAGTAGCTTGCTATGATTAGGGTTCTCTTGTTATCTATAAATAATATGGAGTCCTCCTTATGAGATTTGTGGAAGTATTTCATATTGGAGCTTAGCTCATTGAGGGGTTATCCTACCTTAAGAGGCAAGTGAGTAGTAGTGGATTCCTTCCACAAAAGCATGATTGTGAAGTGTTTCCTTCCCTTAAGGGTTTTGATATCAATAAAGTTTGTGGAATTTTGGTTTCTTTTTTATGATTCAATTTCTAGGGTTAAGGATCATAACAAGAAGTACCAGAGCTCTTTCTTGGGTAAGAAAGTGGAATATTTTTTTTTTCTTTTTGCAGATTTTTCAAGGGAAAAAATAAGATGACAACATTTGGATCCATTTCTAAATATTTTTGTGTAGAATATGAAGAAACCGACTTTATATTTTAGTTCCTCTTGAAAATAACCCAAACTCAAAAATTAAAACATCTAAATCGAAGTCCAAAAAGTGAAGATATCATTGATTTAAAATTGATTATTTTAGTGTTTTTCCATGATGACCACACATATTGTAGAGTAGATGTATTTTGACGAGGTACTTAGATTGTTGTTAGAGCAATGCCATTGGAAGGGATTTGATTTGGTATATTATATGATATACTTTTGATCAATATTGAGTGTATGACAACCCTTAAAAAATTATTCCCTTAATACCACGGTTCTCATACTTACAATGTCTCATGGAATTTTTAAGGGATATATTGGCCCACCTCATTGATGAATATCATGTGATATATGCAGATTATGTGGAAAACGAAAAATTATGTGAAGGAATCCTATCCTATAAGTTTTCATGAAGAGACTACAGATTATGAAGAGCATAACAAACAATGGTTCATTAGAGTAGATAACATTTCACACCTGAAGTAGTTCATATTGTGAAACTCTATATGGAGCACCAAGTACATAAACTACATGAAGACTATGAAGCAATCTAAAGATTGGAACTTTGTGTTGTGGAAAATTTTCCCCTGCGGATAGGTGAAACCCCCCTTGGATCAATCCTGCTTTGATCCAAGACATAAGGTAACAAATGGTTCCCTACTTTCCCCTTAAATCTATTCTATATTCCCATAGAAAAAATGAGAAGAGAAGATGAGAGAATGGGATAGATAACCTACCTCCTTTCCTTTGGTTGTCCTCACTACTCCAACCCTTGATCTTGATTTCCAAGCTCTTGGTGCAAGAGAAGTCTTGCAAAGAAAAAATCAATACTTCCTTTTTCCACAATATACTGTTAAGCAAACTAGATTTATTTATATTGAACTAGGCAAAAATAGACATGCATACAATGAAAAACATAAGCATGAGGGGAATAGGCCAAGTTATATTATATGGAAGGAACAAGTAATGAAACATTTACAACCTTGATGTTTATGTTGCAACAACTCCTCCAAGCTCTCCTTTCCAACCCTTTGAATGTCACAAGGTCATAAGTATGGTGCTTTGAAGTTCTCTTCCTCCTCCTTTTACCCAAGAATGGCCTCCATTATATAGGATTTGAAGTATAACAACCATATTATAATTTGAGGAGAGGATAGGATCAAATGATGATTTTGTTGAACACACAAGATTGAACTTGCCTTGGATAGAGGGTAGCTCGAACCAACCTCTAACCAATTGAAAACTCCCAGAAACAACTCCTCAAAATAAGGTATGATGTTTGTAACCACTTCATCCCCCCCCTAGAATTGAGCATAGGGTGATATTATTTCTCCCCTAGAACTAAGCAAGGAGGGTTGAAAAGGGTTCATCCTCCTCTACATATGGGTAGGGGAGTGATGATACTCAAAAAGGACAAAAATCAAGGTGAAAGATAATATTTCGACCTCCAAATGATAGGATTCCCCTCCAACATGTCTAGGGATTATGGAAAACACTCCCACATAGTGATGAAATTGTGACACTTGGTAAAGTGTGACACTTAGTAGTGCGACAATTAGGCGTGTACCACTTTAAAGACATATCAAAGAGGGTATACAAGGGAGATTAATATGGGTGGTGTCATTTAGAGGAGGCTTGTGAGGAATGGTCTAGGGATAGTTGTCATTTCTTGGATGGAAACTACTTTCACCTTTTATTTGATGATTGTAATCCACCTTATGTAGAGATCATCAATAAGGGAAATCATGATCTATTTATGACTACCAATTTTTATATTTTCTATTCTCCAATAATCGTATTCCTTTTATATCCACATCTAACCTTTTTCAGTTAGTGTGGACGATTATTTGGATATTGCTAGATCTATATATTTGGATCTACATGACCATGGTAGGAATTTGGATCACCAATATTAGCCAATGATTGATATCAAGTATATTCATTGGGGAGTCAACATGAGCACTTGGATGTGGGACCCAGGTTTATTGATAAGCCCCTTCGATTCCTTTAGTATTGCAATTAGTACTTGCACATGGAACAATAGTTACTTTAAGATCATGGCCATAACTCATACATGGGACCTAGGTTTATGGTGAAGCATCTTACATTACTTCAACATGGTTGCTAGTGCTTATACATGGGACCCTAGTTCCCTGGATTACTTCAAAATTATGGTCAACACTCATTGGACCCTATTTTATGGTTGTACCTCCTCACAAGAAGCATTGAGGAAAACACTTTTCTGAGGGGGTGTAGTGTTGGGATCTCCCATAGAGGTGTAATGGGGGGCCCAAAGGGACCATTAGAATAATAATAATGGAGGCCATTCAATGCAAGGTGGACTACGTCCACTATTTTTTGTTATTGTTAAATAAGGCTTACTATGGTAGTTAGTATTAAATAAATGTAACATGACCACATTAAGGAAGGTCCACTAGGTAGTTAGGAGGTTTTTAGGATTACGGTTCTATTTTTATTTATAAATGATCTGTGAGGATCCTGAATGCTCATAGAGGTCCAGGAAGATCCATAAATTCTCAAAATTTGATCATCTAAAATTCTATCGAAAATGACTTCATTGCGTATAGATCAACAATATCTTTCCAACAACAAAAAAATCACCTCAAACAGAGTTCGTATGCAAAAGATATAGCCAGTCAAAGTTCTGGTCAACAACGTCAAAAGTCAAAGTTAAAGGGTGACACGTGTCACCACTAGAAGGGTGACACATGGCATGACTATACATACCATATGATGCTAACGTGGAAACATAGTAGAACACCATGTGGCACATCGTGCATTTGATTGAGAAGGTGACAAGGAGACCGTAGAAACACAAGTGGACAAGTCAAATCGTGACACATGGCATGTTTGTATATGCATGAATGGACCAATGAGAGACTACAATGTGGTAGCCTCCCATTGTCCCTTTATGGATAATGTTGTTAAAAATTATAGATGCGACCCTGGAGGATCGAACCTGGGTCTCTTGCCTTCTAGACCAACAACTTGATCATTAAACCATCACTTTGTTGCTTAACAATGAATGTGGCCAAATATATTTATGTTTACAATGTTTTTTAGTTGGCGTAAAAAAATGGAGGATTGATCCGGATTTAGGAGTGGAACGAACTAATTAACAAAATGAATACAATAAACACAGAGATATGAGGAACAACACAGATATCCAATGAACAATATCTTCTATTAAATAAATGAAATAGGCTGAAACTGTAAAAATGAAAAACTAAAACACTTGCTTGAATGGTGGTAGCTATCTCTGAGAAGAGATGTGGCTGCTACGCGCATCCTTCTGAGCAGAATGACTACAATTAGGCTCAAGAGGCATTTTTGATATTACTCATGAATGTCAAAACCCTATACATCCAAAAACCTAACCGTAGGAGATGAAATGTCAAAATTTATGTGGGCCCCAATGGGTAAGTTAGTACCTCAAATTCCTAGGGTCGTAATTTTTCATACGACCTCCATTTTAGGCACATGATAGACAGTTGGAAAGGTATTTAATAGAAATACACATTACGTCGTCAAAGTTTGACTCTGTCTACAATTTGATTGTGGCGAGCCAAAAAAACAATGTTTAGGGCCCCAAAACGACCCTGGAAGTACAACAAGATGTCCTGATATGAAACCATACAAAATAGGCCAGTTGGATTAGGTGGGAGGCCACTAGTATCCACCTGGAAGATGTGTAGGGATTCAGAGAACCCCAGAAGTGTAGAACCCACAATTACAAATAAGTACAAAAGAACATGTTGAACCAAAAATTGTTGAGAGGAGCTAGTTGGAATAGGAGGGTGGGCACCAATATCCACCTGGATCAGTCCTCCCCCCCTAGGAAGCAATTGTCTCCATTGCATTGAGATCCCCGATCAGGTGAGGAAAATTCTGCTGAATTTGGCCTCGGGTGAGCCACTTTCCCTTGTGTAGGAGATGCCCTGCCTTGACAACCTAATAAAGCTGGATCATTTGTTGGCGAGTTCCCTTGAACTGTGTGTTGACTATCTGATCAATGGATGCTTGTTCCATGCAATCATGGTTGAGGTCTGTTGGTGTCAGTTGTTCGACGATCTCTTAGGTGTCCAATAATGGTGGAAAATATGGCTGAAGGAGGTCCACAATGAACACTGGGTGCAATCCAAGGAAGGGTGGAGTGTTGAACTCAAAATCATTGCTACCCACATCCTTGGTGATAGTGTAAGGACCATAACGAAGTGGGAAAAGCTTATGATGGGTCCCTGTAAGATGATCCTTCTAAAAATGTAACTAGACTTTGTCTCCAACCTAAAACTGGTGCGGTACCCTGTGTTGATCATGGCACTGCTTGTACTTAGCATTGGCTTTCTGAAAAATCTCATGGACTTGTTGGTGGATGTGTTGAATCCGCTCAATGAATCTGGTGGATTTGTTAGTCTCAGACTAAACATGGGAAGAGTCAGTCTGTGTGGTGGCAAGAGGTATTGCAACATCAATGGGACAAAAGGGTTGGAATCCCAGCCCCACCTGAAATGGGATATGGTCGATGGAGCTATGGAGAGCCATGTTGTAACTGTGTTGAACATAGGGGAGACTCTCATCCCATGTACACAAATGCTTATATTTTTACATGTGTAGGATGTGCACAATCATGTGATTGACGACCTCTTTTTGGCCGTCTGTTTGGGGGTGGAAAGTTGTGGCTTTAGTGAGCTTGGTGTCCAACAATGACCAGAGACTCAACCAAAATGTGTTGAGAAACCTGTTTTCCCGGTCGAAGATGATGGTCTGTGGTATCCCAAAATGGACCCACACTTGTTTGAAGAAGAGATTGGAAATATCTATTGCTGTGATATTCTTCTTATAGGCTATGAGGATGGCCATCTTCGAAAACCAATCAACGACTACAAATACACAATCATTGCCTTACTTGGTGAACGGAAGGCTAGACATGTAATCCATTGAGATGGATTCCCAAGGCTTCTCAAGAGTAGGAAGAGGGGTGTATAAGCCTTGCTTCTTGATGGCTGGCTTGGAAATGACACATGAAGTGCAAGATCTGATATACTTGCTGACGTCCTGTCGAAGTTTTGGCCAATAAAAATGTTTCTGTAGAACAACCACAATTTTATCCATGCCAAAATGTCCTCTCATTCGACTGTAGTGGGATTCCCAAATCAGCTTTGCATGCTCTCTTGTAGGAACAAAGAGATGGCCTAGATGGCATAATATTCCTTACTGAATGTGAAAATCGGTGATATTCGCACCTATAACCAAGAGTTGATAGGTGGTGTAGAAGTCTGGATCTTTTTAATAAAGTTGGGGCCACTCAGATGCCTCATGTCCACAAGAATGGAGCACATTGATGAGTGTAGCCATGGAAGGTCGAATAAGGTAGTTAACGACATGATTTGAGCTCCCTGTCTTATACTTGATGTTGCTATGGAACTGTTTTAGGTAGGTGGACCACTTATGATGGAGGTCATTCTACAATTTCCCATGTGTCTATATGAATTGTAGAGGCTTGTGATCAATGTGGATGATCCTCTCCTTTCACAGAATGTAATGTTTCCATTGACGACATGATTGTACAATGGAATAAATTTCCTTTTCATAGGTGGGGTATTTCTAGAAAGTATTTGAGAGTGACTCACTATGGTATGCTATTGGATGAGCATTCTGAGTGAGAACTACGCCTACAACATAGTCAAATTCATCAATATCAATCTCAAACGGTTTTTGCATATCGGGCAAGGAGAGTACTAGAGTGGAGCACAAATGATGCTTCATATCATTGAATTCTCGTTGTTGTTCTTTCCCCCACATGAACATTTAGCTTC
This sequence comes from Picea sitchensis, assembly GCA_010110895.2. NCBI lineage: Eukaryota > Viridiplantae > Streptophyta > Pinopsida > Pinales > Pinaceae > Picea > Picea sitchensis. The sequence continues at coordinate 174,291 of SNQJ01S0001916.1, read as the reverse complement.
CACTTCCTTTGGTCACTTGGATGAGGGCCCATGCAATATGAGAGAATCCCAACACGAACCGTCTGTAGAAGTTGGCCAGTCCTAAGAAGATCTGAAGCTCAGTTAGTGTGGTTGGGGCTGGTCAGTCATGAATGACTTGGATCAGATGGATCAACATGTACCCCATTCTCATCAACAATGTGTCCCAAGTATTGGACCTTGGTCATGCCAAAGGAGCATTTTTCCAAGTTGGCATATAGCTTGTGTTTTCGCAGAGTGCTCAAAACCTATTGAATATGCCGCATGTGCTCTCCCCAGTTTTTATGAAGATGAGGGTGTCATCCAAATATACCACCACAAAAGAGTTGGTGAAGGGTCTCAATACATCATCCATCAACCTCTTGAAAGTGGTTGGTGCATTTGTTAAGCCAAAGGGCATGACCAACCATTCCAAGAGACCTTCTTTAGATTTGAAAGTTGTATTCCATACATCAGTTGGTTCGATGGGAACTTGGTGGTAGATAGACTTTAGGTTAATATTGTTGAAGGATTTGCCCCCCTTGAGTTGGTAAAGAAGGTCATCAATCCTAGGAATTGGGTACTGGTTCCTGACGGTGATTTTTTTTAATTCTCTTTAATCAATGCAGAGTCACCAGGTCCCATCCTTCTTCTGCACTAGTACAATCGGGCTTCTGCAAGGGAAGGAGTTGGGTCTGATGTTCCCCTTTTGAAGAATCTCTTGGATATGACGCTTGATTTCGTCATTTTCCATTAGCAAGAAACGATAGATTGGTCCATGAGGCAGAGGTGCACCAGGGTTCAAGTCAATTGGATGTTTGACTTGGCAGTGCGTCGGTACCCTGGTGGGTGAGAAGAAGATGTCTCTATACTCTTCCATGATCTCGTCCACTTGCTTCTACTGTAAAGAGAGGTCCTGTGTAGAGGCCATGGATGTGTAAATGACCTTCTTATTATCGTGGGAATGGATAAAAAATTAGACAAACTTCTCGGTCTATGAAATGACCTTGCTGCATTTCTTAGCAAAGATTAAAGAAATAGGTGTAGTTCGAGATACCTATGGTATCTTGTACAATTGTCTACCCAAAGTAATAATAAAAATGCAAGGTATAGAATCATACACAACATGATGCTTCCACAAATATGGTTTTCCTAAAATAACATCACAAACTTCAAGGGGAGAAATATCACACAATACCTTATCTTTGAAAGGCTTGATGCTGTAGGGAAAACAACATTGTTGGTTGACACAAAGATATCTTCCTTGGCAAAGCCAACTCATGGTGTAGGGATGCGGGTGTGGTGTCATTGGAAGGTCCAATCACTTGATGACCTCTACCAATATTAGGTTATTCTGACTGTTGCTATCGACAATGAAATGAAGTGGATCCCCCTTTACCCACATCTATGAGTGAAAAAGGCGTTCCCCTTCCTCTGGTTCTTCTAGTTCGCTTGGCTCGACTTTGGTGGTAGAGAGAGTGGCACTGGGTTCATCATCAATAATATGATTCCCTCTTTCTAGATTTGATTAAGAGTCAAAATCGACATCGAAATCGGAAACTTTCAGCTCAGCCACAAGTTAATGCTTGGAGCGACATTCTTCAGTGTTGTGCCAAGGTATTTTATGGTATTCACAACATTTTCCCGTGTATTTCTTCATTTTTTCATTTCCCTTCTTTTGTTGCAGCTTGGACTGGTTGTCCTGAGAGTGGACATATTTTATCTATCCCTTACCATGTGGGTTGGGGCTGCCTTTTCCCTGCTTCTACTGTGAGGGGTTTGCAGATCCAAACTCTTGCCTCTTCTGCTTAAATTTCTTCTCTATCTTGATGGAAAATATATAATTCGTACCTAATGAGGCGATGTCTAGAAACTCCATTTCTGTTTGAATATATCTATGCAAACAACCGTGGTATTTGAGCACCAGATGTGGCTCAGAGTCTTTGATACCCAATTTGGTGCTCAGGGTATGGAAATTATTGGTGAAATATGGTACTATATGGTCCCTTTATTGCCACAGGGTGATCCACCGGGTGTACTGGTCCTCGTAGCTTCCAACATGGTAGTACTATTCTTTAATGGCATCCCAGAAGGAATCCCATGTAGGGGTAACTAAATATATTGTAGATTCCTCTATGGCCCTTTGCTCAGATTAAGTATCCCACCAGTCCTTAACATGGGGGATGACCTTGAGGAGTGCAAAGTAATATTTTCCCTATCGAAAAAAATGTGGACCGAAAATTACCCTTTGAGAAGATTCAACCATTTATCTACAACATCTGCATCTATGAGTCGTTCAAATAATGAAATATCAAAATTTAATTGTACCTTGAAGGGGGTTGCATGGTTGCTTGATGAAGATTCTTCTCCTGTGGGAAACCGTCGAAGGAACTGTGCAAAACTATCCATCATTTTGTTCCTTTTTCGTGCGAGGGCCTCCTCGAGAAACATTTTAAAAGGATCTCCTGCTCCATCATCTTTCTTTTCATCCCCCATGGGTTATTTTCGGGCTCAACGTGACTGATCTTTCAACAACTCGATTGGTTTGAGTTGAAACTTCTCGTACCCAGATCTTATCAGGGACATGCATGAAGAAAAATAAATGAGGAGAATATCGCTTCGATACCACTGATCCATATTTAGGAGTATAAAAAACTGATTAACCGACTAAATACAATAAACATAGAGATATGAGGAACAACACATATATACATTGAACAATATCTTCTATAGAGTAAATGAAATAGGCTGAAACTGTAAAACTTCAAAATTGAAACACTTGCTCGAATGGTGGTAGCTATCTCTGAGAAGAGATGTGGCTGCTATGCACATCTGTATGAGAATAATGATTACAATGAGGCTCCAAAGGCATTTTTGATATTAATCATGAATTCCAAAACCCTATACATCCAAAAACCTAACCCTAGGAGATGAAACATCAAAAGTTATGTGGGCCCCTATGGGTAAGTTGGTACCTCAACTTCCCACGGTCGTAACTTTTGCATACGACCTCCGTTTTAGGCGCGTGATAGCCCATTGGAAAGGTATTTAAGAAAAATACAAATTACACCATAAAAATATGACTCCATATACAATTTGACTGTGGTGAGACAAAAAACGATTCTTAGGGCCCCAAAACAGCCAAAACGGCCCTGGAAGTACAATAAGATGTGCTGACATGAAAGCATAAAAAATAATCCAGTTGGATTAGGTGGGAGGCCACTAGTATCCACCTGGAATATGTGTAGGGATTCAGACAACCCCGAAAGTGTAGAACCCACAATTACAAAGAAGCACAGAAGAGCGTGCTGAACCAAAAAATGTCAAGACGAGCCAGTTGGAATAGGTGGGTGGCCACCAATATCCACCTGGATCAGGGATCAATGGTTCCCAACCCCTGATCCCATAGTATATATTTAACCATATCATATGTGATCACATATTTAAACCAATGAACCAATACATATTCACACGGGTTGTTAAAAACATTTAACATATAGTTTCAACAACTACCATAATATATGGCATGGTCGATGAGGTTTGACCTCGTGACCATATAATATTCCAACGCTCTAACCAAATGTTCCCAAGGCACCTATTGCTATGTAAATCCAACAATTTACATTTAATGGCCACCTAAGGTTGAAGAAGGAGGTTAGGGCTCACGCCCTATTTAACTAGCACGTGGACCAAGACACAACACTTTATTACAAAGTACATTTTTGGGTCTCGAAGTTCGTGCTAGGGGTATCAAGACTTTGGTATTTCACCGTAATGCATGCCTAAGGGTTCCTTAATAGAAGTATATGAATTTTGTACTCATTTTTATTATAATTTCACAAGGAATTCGATGGTGCACTCTGTTTCCAAGTTTGAATAATGAGTGAAAAGGTCATTGTAAAAACACAAGAATTTGAATATTAATAAAAGTGTCTTAATTGAAAGCGAACCCAAAGACGTAGCCCAAATTAGGTGAACTCCATTAACAAACTTTTGTATGTGTCAAATTATTGTTGTTCTATTTCACTCAATTATGTTGCAAGTTGTTTGTCTTTAAAGTGGATTTGGATAGATAAGTTATTTCACATGTATTATGCAATCAGTCAAACGATCATTATTATTTTGAAATATAGTTATATTATTATGTGTATTAAAGAATAATTAACGTCTAAGTATTTTTCAGATCAAGTTGGTATCAGAGCAGGTTTTGACAAGTGTTTACAAGTGAATGCATATAAGGTCTAGATTCAAGCTTGGTTAAGGTAAGCTAGCAAGTTATAAGCCAAATATTCAAAGGAGATTTCATAAGAAAAAATGGAATCCAAAGGAGAGGAAGGAGAATATCCTCCCATGAGACCCGAGGAAGTCATGGATACAGTTCGCTCAATGAGGGAAATAATAGATGATTTATAACAAAGAATTCACAAAACTGGTGATGGAGAATCTTCAGTAAAAGTTGAAGGAGGAGGTGAAGGTGGTTGTTACACATAAAAAAATACTCACTTTGATAGTGTCACAAGTGTCGTCATTACAAGGTTCGCAAGTGTCGCGTTTTTCTCACAAGTGTCACAAGTGTTAAAGAAAGCATACTGCCATGATTCCCATGTCGTGCCTATAAACGACATCAAGAGGACACTTGGCACATGTCAAACACTTGATTTGGAAGAGGAGGAAAGGTTAATTGGGCTCATGAACCTTTTTCCATCTGAAAACACTAAGAAAAACAAAGTTTTGAAGGAGAGTGCTCCCCTATACCTCTTCTGGGAGTGCTGGCGCTCCCCCTTACACTGTTTGGGAGTGTTATATAGCTCCTTTGGCCCTTATGAAGGAGCACTGGTGTCTTTAGGAGTGATGGAACCCCCCTAAACATTACTAGGGAGCGCTACAGTGCTCTGATGGCCCTTTTAAGGGAGCGCTACCTATTTTAGGCAGCAATTGAGTTATTGAGATGAATGGGGGAAGGATATTTTCATTCTTAGAAGGTAGTTGAGCTCTAATCCCTAGTCCATCCATGTTCTTAGGGAAGATCCTCAACTGAAGGAGGTAAATCCTCAACTTCCCCAAGGATATCTCAAGTGGTTAAAGCCTCTCCAAGGCTATATAAGCAAGCTTTCTAATGGTGAAAGGGGACTGAAAAGGGAGAATCACACCAAACTTATGATCTAATAAGTGGTGTTGGAGCAGAGATATTTTGGAGGCAAGAGACCTATGATCTCATAGGGAGAAATCGGTGAAGTTATCATCATTCGGATCATGGATCTTTTGAGCAAGGGGTAGACAAGGAGGACTTGACGAAACTATTGCAATCCATCTACGACTGTAAGCAATGTTTTTTCCTCATTAATATAATTTTCTTGGCCTGTTTCTTTCTAATTCATGTTCAATCTCACATGAATTTGTCTCTTTAGTAGATATACCTATTTCAGACTAATCTTGATAGAGTAGGAAGTAGTCGTACTTTGTTTGTCTACAGGGCTTATCAAGGAGCGAAAGATTGGAGCTCAACTCAGAGCGTGCAGGGACAAACAATGGTAAAAGGTACTTCTTTTCTCCTTCCTCCTCACACAATAGTCAGCCTAGATCTAAAAGGAAGTTAGTGACCATGATAAACACTTTCTGTCTTAGAGTTAAGAGTCTATCTCTTTGAGGAGATCTACCTGTTCGCAGGGAGATTTTCCTTCAACAGAAATTGGCGACTCCATTGGGGATGAAGCAAATCGAAACTGTTGGTTTTGATTTTTCCTCATAAGACCTTGTCTTAACCTTTGTTGTTTACAGACCTTGTTCACCCCTTCATATCTGATTGCACTTGCTGATTGACACTTTACCCCATCACACTCAGCTTACCTGTCACAATTTGATCAAAATTTTGGGTTTTTGGACATTTTTATGAGTTTTTTTAGCCTAGCGCCCCCCTGCCCATGTTAGCAGAGCGTCAACACTCCCTGGAAGTGTTAGAAAAATCTTTATATTTCTCCGGTGGCCCTTATACCAGAGTGCCAACCCTTTTTTTCCCAAAATATCTTCAAAAATTGTATTTTTTGGAGGACCAAACCCTGTTTTTTCGCTTGCTGAGCTGCTTTGTGATTCAATGGTTCTTCCATTGACCTTTGACATGCTTACTCCTGAGAAGTAAACACCTTGTTGTTCAAATTTTATGCCCTTCTTCATTCTTTTTGAGTTTTTGTTGTTGAGAGCTTGAAATCGATCCGCTGCTTTCTTCTCTCCTATCCCACTGAGCGGGAACTCTAGTGAAGGACATCAAAAGTCTGTAACTCTTCTCATCTAGTTATTTGAGGTCATTTGATCCAATTTCCTTCTCCTTCCTTTTGCATTTTTAATTTTCTTTCTCTTGTTTGATTGCAAAAGGGTGTGTGTTTGTGTGAAATCTGCGTTTTCTTGTCCGAATCTCCTTGATCTGAAAGGGTAGTTTGGCAAGCCAAGTTTTTTCATTGAATTGATCATCATTCACATGAAAACGACAAAAGTACATCTTAATGATTAGTTTGCATATTAGTTTGCATTTCTGAAATGTTGTAGCATCATATTGGATTTGATTGAGAACAAAATTGATTGAGGGCATTCCTTATCAAGTGTTTGATAGTGAAAACGACTCTTCCTCTTTCCCTTAAATAGGTATTCATTGAAAAGAAACGATTGATTATCATATTTCATGCATATTTTTGGGAATCAAGTCATCATTCCATCAGTTTCACTTTCGTACACCCTATGAGTAAAAAACAACCATTAAAATCAACGCTTAACTAAAATTTATTAGACTTTTTACATCTTTGTTAGCAAACCTACATTAGTTTAAGGTGTAGGGATTTGGAATAGGTCGAAAGGATAACTTTCCAAATCTATCGAACAAACTTAGTATCTTGCGGTAGGGAGAGTCAAATACAATTGTCGTATTGGCTTGCTAGGATCCCCCTCTCACACAGGGGTTATGCACGAGGTCGCGTTCGGGTGAGTTACGAAGATTATCCCTCTGTGGCCCAACTGTTTGTAGTGGTCAGATCGTATATTGGGGGTCACTAGAAGGTATACTCATGATTATGTGTGAGATCCTTTCAAGCTGATTTCGAACTTGTTATCCTGCCCATACGTTCAGATTGGACTATCGACTGTACCCGCCCAGGGGCTAACTACGAGTTGGTGACCTTAGTAGCCACAATCTTTAGGGTCTCACACAAGGTGACAGTGAAGGGAAGTCTCACTGTACCTGGAACAGACATTGGTCAAACTCACTCAGGCTCCTTAGAGGGTAAATCCACAATTACTGCATGGAAGCTTGCACCAAGGCGTAAGTCCATTAAGCAGGTCGCCAACGTAACTGATCCACCCGCTCTATCCCCGACCCTTCCTATTTTGATCTCGCGATGTTGGATTTCATCACCAACTAGTGGTTTCATCATAGGAAGGTTTGTTTGATTGATTGCTTCTCATATTCATAGCGTGTGTTGTTTGTTTTACTTAGTGGACCTTAGGTCGAGTCAGTGTTAATGGCATCGAATCCTGGGAGTACCAATGGAGTAACCCCTTTTCCTGGGGAACCCTATACTTTTCCTTCGTTTGGAAAATTTGGTCCTCCATATGTTTCCACACTGAGTCTTCCAGGACTCACTATTGGATTACCAGTCTGGTTGTTCCCCACTCCGGTGATACTGAATCCTCCCAATGTTTCAGTTGTGTCTAACACTTTGGATGTCAATACACCACCCACACATCAACCTCATGTCGAATTTTCGCCTTCTTCGCCCATCAATTCTCCTTCCATTTCTCCTTCTTCGCCTAGTGAAAGCTCTAAAGCAAGTAGCCAGGTTCATCAAAAGAAGAAGAAACGAAAAGAGAATAAGAAGAAGAACTCAAAAAGGAAAAAGGCCCCCACAACATCAGATGTTGGCTCTAAGAAACCAGTTACTGTTAATAGTACTGGGAGTGTTGATGAGGTCAACAAGATTAAAATGAAGAATCCAAAACCCAAATTCCCTTGCAACCTTTGTAAGGGTGACTACTTTATGAGGGATTTCTCCGGTCTTACCCAGGTCTTAGAAATGTGGTCCTCCACATCATCAACCTCTGTTGGTCATGTCGATGTTACCCCGTCAACTAGTGATGTTCAGGTTGGTAAGAAGAAGAAAACTGTCAAGTTCCCTTGCATGTTATGTAAAGGTAATCATTACTCTCATCTTTGTCCTCGCATGGACGAGGCTTCTTCTCTTTTGGAAACAATTCAACTTCCAAAAGGTTATCATAATCTTTCCTCCGACCCATCATTGGTTGATAGACTGGTCAATCCGGTTCCATCCCCGGTCAGTCCGGTTGATCAGGTGGTCAATCTAGTTTCCTCCTCGATTGAACCACGAACCCAAGTAGCTGATCCAGTTCCATCATCGATTAGCCTCGCTCTTCATATAAAGAGTGACACCAAAGTGGTCGATCTGTTTTCATCCTTGGTTGATCCCATTCTCCCGTTAGAGAGTGACACCAAAGCGGTCGATCCGTTTCCACCCGTCGATCCCATTCTTCCCTTGGAGAATGAAACTCAAGTGGTCGATTCGGTTCTATCATTGGTCAATCCCACTCCTCCTTTGATGAGTGCCAAAGTGACTGATCCAGTCCCTTCCTCGGTCAGTCCCACTCTTCCTCTGAAGAGTGCCAAAGTGGTCAATCTAGTTTCGCGATTGGTGAAACCCATTCCTCCATTAATGAATGTCAAAGTGACTGATCCAGTCCCTTCCTCGGTCAGTCCCACTCTTCCTCTGAAGAGTGCCAAAGTGGTCTATCCAAGTCCACCATTGGTTGATCCGATCCAATCATCGATCGATCCTACTCCCCTTCTAGAGAGTATACCCGATACTGCCCATGTTTTTCTCGTTAATACAGACTCTACCCTGCCAGGGGGCATTCCTCCTTCTCTTGTGAAACCCCCTCCAAGTACTGAAGCCATCCTTTTTTATTGGGGTGCGCTAACTGGACCTCGTCTTCCCTCTCACATTCCTTTCCATATTTCAGTATAGGTTCATGGTCGGGACGTTCCTCAAACACTGATAGATGAAGGTGCGTCCATTAGTATTTTGTCTTCTGTTGCTTGGTACGTTTTGGGTTGTCCGCAGCTTGCACCGGTTACACATAATCTGTTAGCTTTTAACAGAATAACTAGTCAACCTTTAGGGATCCTTCCTCAGTTTCCTGTAACTTTGGGAGGGAAAACTATCTTTATCGATGTCATGGTAGTCCGATACCCCTTGGATTTCTCTTTACTCCTTGGGCAGGATTATGTCTATGCCATGAAAGCCATTGTATCCACTCTTTTCCATGTGATATCTTTTCCTCAAAATGGAAGAATTGTGACTATTGATCAACTTTCATTCCTCGGCCCTGACTGGGTTACCTCCCTAAGTGGTTCTTATCTGCAGACAGTATCACCCCCGCCGCATGTCAATTATGTGGCGTTGTCTCCCATGATTTCAACTTCCGACGATTTGGATCCGGTAGTGGACATGGTGATTTCTTCGGTAGGATTATTGGAGCCTGATCGCCTTACTCCTATCGCAGCCCTCGAAGATATCCTGGAGGCCATGACCACATTTTATCCATTGACATGGCACCCTTCCAGAGCATTATCCTCTTGGAAGCCCTGATCTGGACGAAAATACGAGCACAGTTTCTCTTCTTTGTGGCAAGCTCGTTAAAAAATGAAACAGAGGCCCTGAGCATAGTTATTTTCCTATGTCAAGCTCGTTAAAAAATGAAATAGTCATCTCTCTTGAACCTTTTTTTCATCCACCCTTCTCCTTTTTCTCATCTACTAGAGAAATTGGTGTCGACCTCAGAGCTGGTGAATGAATCGAAGCTTAGAGGGCATGTCTCCAACCTTTGATGATCATTCTGGAGCTAAGTCACCAACTTTTAAGCTGGGGGCATACCGATCTTAGTCTTTGTTCTTTCTCGTTCTCGTAAATACATGAGAATGCATCCAGGTAGACTTTTGTCTCTTTTTCGGACCTATATGGATACACGAAAAAGGAACCCCCTGGAGTCTCCTTTAAGCTCTTTTCAGACTCTCTAAACATGAAAAGATCGTCGAGTGATCTTGCTTCCTTTCCCACTCATTAAACAGTTTGAAAGGGCGTCTTTCGAGTGATAATTTATCTCTTTTTCGGCCTCGCGAGACTAACATTACGAAAAAGGACAACATTGGAGTCATCTTTAAGTTCTTTTCAGACTCTCTAAAGATGAAAAGATTATCGAGCGACCTTGTTCTTTTCACGCTCGTTAAAGTATCTGAAGAAAACATCTGTTGAGCGATAGTTTATCTCTTTTTCGGTCTCGTCAGACTACTTTACGAAAAAGGAACTGAGAGAGTTCTCTTTTAAGTGTTTTTCTAGACTCTATAATCATGAAAAACCTTCGAGTTTTCTGTCTTTGGACTCGCTAAACAAAACATCGACAGGCCCATATGGGATTAAACCCTTACTTCTTACAGTTCGTTAAACAAAGGAAGAGGAACTTACCAAAGGTGAGTTTTATCAAGCATGTGTTATCCTCCTCAAGCTCGTTAAATTAAAAAGAGGTACTCGTCTATCTGGATGGGGGAAAAATTGTAATAAGAAAGCCAAGCAGTTTTGTGAGAACATTACCAAGTAATTCTTAGAGTCGCCCTTGAACACAGAACTGTGTCTTTTGCATGCATTATAATCTGTTGAACCTCTGCACTGAGCCAATCCTTTGGGTCACCTGACGTAAGTCACAACATCCATTGCATCGTCAAGTTTTGGTCCATGTCACGTTTTTGCTGTTGTGCCTTAGTGTTCAAGGGAAGTATCTGCTTTGAGAGTTAGCCCTCACAAATATCTTGTCTCAATACCCATGTCAGTCCATGTTCATTTGATCTACCAATTACATCTCTATGTCTGTTTCGTGTCGTTGATGGGGGATACATTAAGGCCCTCCTTCGACGAGCCTATTCCTGTCGACTCCAACACATTATCTAGGAACTAGACTTAGAAACCAATTAGTACTTTGGGACCTGCATGCCTCAATGGCAGGCCTCCTCACATTCGACAGTGGGTTTACATCATTGACCTCTGATCGAATGATTCCATGGATGTTCAACTTCAACTCATCCGTTCACATTCGTTGGAATGTACTAGAGTACCTTGGGAATCATTGACATTAATGGTGATTTCCCTCGCGCTTGTTAATGGTTTACATCATTGATCGGTAATCAAGTGGTTTCTGCCATGTTCAACATCGGGACATCTATTCACATGGTTATATTTGTACTACATAGGGATCGGTAAGAAGACCCTGGGTTGAGTGATCACTTTGATATGTACTTTGCCCAGGTTGCGATGGAGTTTCTTTTGAACAATGACACATATACTGCTACATAGATCCACTTTGTATTGGTCGTGGCTATGTCTTGTCATCTCGTAGATCCACTGTGTATCCTTCGTGGCTACGATCAGTTCATGTCATAAGAGTATAGATCCACAATGTATTTTCAATGGCTATACCTTTTTATCAATACAATTATGGATCCGCAGTGTATTTTATGGCGGCCATATCTTGCAATTCTTGATCATCCAAGCATAGGTATGCCTGCCTTGGGTTTGAAACATGTCATAATATTTGTTGGATGTTTGTGTGTAGCTTTTGTCAGGTTCTCTATGTCTATACCCTTGCTTGAAAGTCTACAAAGCATTTCAGTTATCAGTTCCTGTCTTCTAACTTCATACTTTGGGGGGCAATCTGTTACACATAAAAAATACTCACTTTGATAGTGTCACAAGTGTCGTCATTACAAGGTTCGTAAGTGTCACTTTTTGCTCACAAGTGTCGCAAGTGTTAAAGAAAGCATACTGCCATGATTCCCATGTCGTGCCTCTAAACGACATCAAGAGGACACTTGGCACATGTCAAACACTTGATTTGGAAGAGGAGGAAAGGTTAACTGGGCTCATGAACTTTTTTCCATCTGAAAACACTCAAAAAAACAAAGTTTTGAAGGAGAGCGCTCCCCTATACCTCTTTTGGGAGTGCTGGCACTCCCCCTTACACTGTTTGGGAGCGTTATAAAGCTCCTTTGGCCCTTATGAAGGAGCACTGGTGTCTTTAGGAGTGCTGGCGCCCCCCTAAAGACTACTAGGGAGCACTACAATGCTCTGATGGCCCTTTTAAGGGAGCGCTACCTATTTTAGGCAGCAGTTGAGTTGTTGAGATGAATGGGGGAAGGATCTTTTCAATCTTAGAAGGTAGTTGAGCTTGAATCCCTAGTCCAACCATGTTCTTAGGGAAGATCCTCAACTGAAGGAGTCAAATCCTCAACTTCCCCAAGGATATCTCAAGTGGTTAAAGCCTCTCCAAGGCTATATAAGCAAGCTTTCTAATGGTGAAAGGGGACTGAAAAGGGAGAATCACACCAAACTTATGATCTTATAAGTGGTACTGGAGTAGAGATATTTTGGAGGCAAGAGACCTATGATCTCATAGGGAGCAATCGGTGAAGCTATCATCATTCGAATTGTGGATCTTTTGAGCAAGGGGTAGACAAGGAGGACTTGACGAAATTGCTGTTGGTTGTGGAGCCTGATTATCTTCCTGATTCAGAGGTCCTTGCTTTCAGCCGTGTTTATACCCCATGAAGTATTTACACCCCAGAAGTATGTACACTCTTCCACGTGGGGGAGTGCAGAGGGGGGGATATCCCCCCAGTTGGGGGTTCTGGGGGCAAGCGGGGGTTCGGGGGCGAAGCCCCCGAAGCAAAAATTGCCGTGTAAAATTATATTGTAATTTCATTGTAAATATGGACCGTTCATTATAAGGTCGCAGATCTAATGGTAGAGATTATGTTAGGGTTTTTTTTCGGCTAGAAGGAAACCCTCTTTTATGAGGGAAATGTATTACAGCTATGGATGGTGGTGAATATTGTATTCTGAGAGAGGAGACTGTGAGAGAAAGAAGAGGAAGTTACAACGGGTTTTGTTGTAGGTTGTATCCCTTCATTTGCTGGATAATAATAAAGGAAGGACCTGGAAATTTCTCTGGTGGACGTAGCCCACACTGGGTGAACCACATAAATATGTGTCTCTCTTGTATTGTGTGTCTTCTGTGTTTTGTTTCTGCATTTGTTTTATTTTATTGCTTCGCGGTCCTATTTTTCTAACAACTGGCATCAGAGCGTAAGGTAACTCGCAGGAAAAGTGGGTTCCTAGTTCGAGTGGGAGAAAAGTCGGAAGATGGAAAGTTTAGGGTCGAGAAATTTAATGGCCAAAACTACTAGTTATGGAAGATGCAGATGGAAGACTATTTATATCAGAAGGATCTATTCCTACCATTGAGCGGAGTAGAAAAGAAGCCGACGACCATGAAGGACGAAGAATGGGAGATTCTTGACAAAAAGGCTCTAGGAACGATACGACTGAGCCTGACAGCATCGGTGGCTTTCAATATTTCGAAAGAAAAGACAACGCAGGGTTTGATGGACGCGTTGGCCAAATTGTATGAAAAACCCTCGACGTCGAATAAGGTATTTATAATGAAGAGATTATTTAATATGAAGATGTCAGAAGGTGGGTCTATTGCAGACCATTTAAATGAATTTAATACGGTTACTAATCAACTAAGTTCTGTAAAAGTGGACTTTGATGATGAGGTTAGGGATCTTCTAAAAGGACTTTGATGATGAGGTTAGGGATCTTCTAATCTGTGCTCATTGCCGGTGCCGAATGGCTATCATGGTTGGAAGTAACTCTGTCTCCGGTTCAAATAATTAAAAATTTGATGATGTTGTTGGTGTTATCCCAGTGAAATGATGAAAAGCAATGTGAGACATCGTGCACGCGCTGAACATGAGAAATGTGGGAAGACAAGGATAGAGAAAGGGCCTGTGGAACCATGGAAATTATAGAAGGGCAAATCCAACCAAACTGGAAAAGATAGAGTGATGGAATTGTGGGAAGAAATAAAATATGAAGAAAGACCTGCAGAGCTGTAAAGAAACAAAGAGATGGACAGCTAGAGAGAAATCGTGAAGCAAATGTAACAAAGTGATGTAAGCTACAAGATGCTTTGATTCTTTCCTCTAGATACTTCAGTCTTGGGTAGGTAGATCGAGCTCTACTTCATTCCACACCCCATGGGAAACATTTCTAGATTATGTTCAAGGTGATTTTGGATAGGTCTATTTGGGTGATAATAAACCATGCAAAATTGTTGAACTGGGAAAGGTAAAATAAAGCAACTAAATGGAAACCAATGGTTGTTGAAAAGAGATAAAACATGTTCCAGATTTAAGAAAAAATTTGATTTCAACAGAGCAGTTGGAAAGTAAACTATCGCATATCCATTTTTACATATAAGACGTGGAAGGTCATCAAAGACTATTGGTGATAGCGAAAGGAGAGGAAGGTAGGTACATTGTATTTATGTACCTGCAATACCCAATCTTCTATATCTTTAGCTTCTTTAGGAGGGGATAACACTATGGCATCATAGGTCGGGACACATGAGTGAGAGAAGGGTATGTAGATCCTTCACAAAAGAAATTTGTTGCCAGATCTTAAACAAATTGGATTTTGGACTTCGTGAGCATTGTGTTTATGGAAACAAAAGAGAGTCAAATTTCAAACAGTCGGAAAAGAAAGAAGAATGAAAGGTTGGAGATTTTGCATACAGATGTATGGGGACCAACTCGTTCATTCCCTGGTGGCTCTCATTATTATGTGTGTTACTTTATTGGATGATGCAACTAGAAAAAACTTTGGTTTATTGCATCTCGACAAAAAATCCAAGTTGATGTTTTTGATACTTTAAGAAATGGAAATCTTTAGTTGAGAATGAGACAGAAAGCTCTGAAGTGTCTCAGATCGATAATGGAGGTGAATACCTAACAAGGAGTTTGATGATTACCGCTCTCATACCATGGGATTCACAGAGAGAGAAGACAAGCTCCATGAACACCACAAGAAAATGGTATTAGAAAGGATGAACAGGACAACCCATCATGGATGGCAAGGAGTAAGTATGAGATTGCATGCCCATTGCCCCATACCAAGTGTGATGATACCTACCGCTGAATTAATAAACGAGGACCTTCAAGATCTGATGGTATAATTCCTAGGAGGAATGGATAGGAAAAAGGTAAACCATTCTTTTTCGAAAACTTTTCAAGCCAGGAAGCATTTGTCCATATTGATAAAGAAAATAGAACAAAGTTTGAGGCAAAATCCAAGAAGTGTACCTTTATTGATATGGTGTTAATGATTTTGGTTATCGCTATGGGATTATGAAAATAAAAGTTCATTAGAGGAGATGTCATATTCAATGAGAAGGTCATGTACAAAGATCGGCTGCAAGGAAAGAAATCAGAAATAGAAAAACAAGAATACATAGTGCTTGATGAGATCATTGAAAAAAGAAATTCCAAAGGAACCGTGAAAATCAAAATGTACAACAACAAAAGAGCATCAACAAAATTCCTCAAACAAATACAAGGTTGTTATAAGATCTACCAAAGTTAAGTATACCTCCCAACGACACTCTCCTTCATCTCTATTATTTATTGTTGACTGATTCTCGCAAACTTAATGTTGAAGAGGCAATTCAGGTAGACACCAAAAAGATGTTGGAGCAAGGCATGAAAGAGAAATGGATTCCCTGGTAAATAAACTGCATTCTGGGACATGGTTCAGCCAAGCTACGGAAAAAGAGCATTGCAGAATAAATGGGTTTACAAGTTGGTAAGGAAGAAGATGGAGGAGAAAATGGTACAAGGCTAGACTTGTTGTAAAGGGGTTTGCAACAAAAGAAAGGTATAGATTTTGATGAAATATTTTCTCCGTTGTTAAAATGACTTGAATTAGACTATTTTAAGTCTTGTGGCGAGAAGATTTTCATCTTGAACGCTTAGATGTAAAACAACTTTTCTCCATGGGGATTTGGAGGAAGAGATTTATATGCAGCTAGCCTACATTGGGTATGAGGTCAAAGGAAGAGAGAATTTGGTATGCAGGTTGAAAAGAGTCAATACTTAAAGGAAACTCCAAGGAAGTGGTATTTGATGTTTGACGGGTTTATGATAGAATATGATTATAGTAGATGTCATTCCGATCAATCGCGGTTTATTTTAAAAGGCCAGAAATGGAAGCTTCATTATCTTGCTATTGTATGTAGATGACATGCTTGTTGCGGGTAGTCTAATATGCAGGATATAAATGCTCAAGAATAAATTAGCCAATTATTCTTGTGATGAAGGATTTTGGTGATCGAAAGAAAATCCTTGGTATGAGAATAACAAGAGACAAGAAAAATCACAAACTCACATTGTCTCAGGGTGAGTACACGAGAAGGTGTTGGAGAGGTTTAGAATGCACGAAACCAAGAAGTTGACCTTTGCCAACCATTTCAAATTGAATAAGGAATTATGTCCCAAGACACATGAGGAGATATATTACATGTCCAAGGTCCCTTATTCATCACCGCTTGGAAGCTTTACGTATGCAATGAAGCCACAAGACCGAGACACATGCAAAGGGGAGTTGTGAGGTGCATATGAACAATCCGTGTAAAGAACATTGGGAGGAAGTAAAGTGGATTCTCGTGCATTTGAGAGGTACTACTACACATGCATTATGTTTTGAGGTTCATACTTTTCTACTGTGGATATGTTGATTCAGATATGGTGTGTGATAAAGACAAAGCAGATATACCACTGTGGTATGTTGCTACTATAGGTGGAACAACAAAGAAGTTGGATTTCGAAATCAAAGAAAAGGTTGTTGCACTTTCAATAAGCATGGCATAAGATGTTGTCGCTAAATCATAGGCTAGTAAAGAGATGACTTGGTTACAAAGGTTTATGGAGGAATTGGGAAAGAAGCTGTGGAGAACATTAGGTTGTAATCAGACAGCCGAGTGCAATTTATCCTGCAAAGAACTCAACCTTCCATCCAAGACTAAGAATACACAATTGAGGTACCACTCCACGACCGGCCTTGGAAGATGACAATTGAAGATGGAAAATATACACTAGCTTAATCCTCAAGCAGACATGTTAACAAGTTGAGTAATCAGGAGAAACCGAAGTTCCCCGCCAGCCAGCTATCTTCAAGAATGAAGATGAAGATGAGAAATTTTCCGCATCCAAGACACCAGAGTCCAAAGATATACAATGGAGTTATGTTGGAGACGGGCCCAAGTGGGAGATTGTCAGGGAGCTCCGATTATCTTCTTGATTCAGGTCCTTGATTCATCCATGTTTATACCCCATGAAGTATTTTTACCCTAGAAGTATGTACACTCTTCCACGCATGGGAGTGAAGAGGGGGGTACCTCATGGTCCGAGGATATCCCCCTGCCTGGGGTCTGGGGCAAGCAAATTTCAAGGTTCGTGGGCGAAGCCCCCTAAGCAAAAAATTGCCTTGTAAAATTATATTGTAATTTCATTGTAACCGACCTGCCTAATATAAGGTCAGATCTAATGGTAGAGATTATAAACAGGTTTTTTTTCCCTAGAAGGAACCCTTTATGAGGGAAATGTATCAAGGCTATGGATGGTGGTGAATATTGTATTCTGAGAGAGGAGGCTGTGAGAGAAAGAAGAGGAAGTTACAACGGGTTTTGCTGTGGGTTGTATCCCTTCATTTGCTAAATATTAATAAAGGAAGGACCTGGCAATTTCTCTGGTGGACATAGCCCACACTGGGTGAACCACATAATTCTGTGTCTCTCTTGTATTGTGTGTCTTCTGTGTTTTGTTTCTGCATTTGTTTTATTTTATTGCTCCGCGGTCCTGTTTTTCTAACAATTGCTGCAATCCATCTACTGTTGTAAGCAATGTTTTGTCCTCATTAATATAATTTTCTTGGCCTGTTTCTTTCTAATTCGTGTTCAATCTCACATGAATTTGTCTCTTTAGTAGATAGACCTATTTTAGACTAATCTTGATAGAGTAGGAAGTAGTCGTACTTTGTTTTTCTACAAGGCTTATCGAGGAGCGAAATATTGGAGCTCAACTCGGAGCGTGCAGGGAAAAACACTGATAAAAGGTACTTCTTTTCTCCTTCCTCCTCACACACTAGTCCACCTAGATCTAAAAGGAAGTCAGTGACCATGATAAGCACTTTCTATCTTAGAGTTAAGTGTCTAGCTCTTTGAGGAGATCTACCTGTCCGCAGGGAGATTCCTTCAACAATGGTGGACCTGCATAACCCTCTTCACCATCATCCTCATCATAATCTACCAATGTATCAAGTGAACATTCTTCACATAATAATAAGTTCATTAAGAAGTCTTCTCATGCTCATAATTTTCCTTTATTGAAATTAGATGTCAAGTTTGAATTGCAGATTTATGATGGAGAATTGAATGAGGAAAAGTTGGACAATTAGATCAAGAATATAGAGGTATATTGCAGTGTACAAAATATCATGGATGACATTGCAAAGATACAATTAACTACTCTTTGTCTGGGTGACACAACCTTGATATGGTGGGAGAGTAAGACACAAGTTTATCTCCTTCAACATGGTAAAGTATTTTCTTCTTGGGATGAATTTACTACTACGATAATAAAACAATTTTATCCATTAGCTTATGTGGAAACTGGAATTATGGAATGGCTAAATCTCAGACAAGGTAAGGGGAAAAATGTTCAAGTATGTACACAAGAATTTAAGAAGAAATAATTATCTTTAGGAATTACGTTATATACTCGCAAAACTCTTCTGAAGTATATTGGTGGCATGCACTCATATCTTCGACACACTATATTAATGTTTAACCCTACTAACATTTATGAAGTGTCAATACAAGATACTCATATGGAGGATAGTAAGGGGAAGCATGTGATTGAAGATAATAAGCCACACAAGTTTGAGAAGAAATCGAAAGGAAAATGGAAGAGTAAGAAGTCATCTATAATAAAGAAAGATGAAGAAAAACATACATGTTCTCATTGTAAAATAAAGGGACATGAACAAGCATCGTGTTTGAAACTGCATCCATAATTACGACCAAAGAAGTTCCAAGATAATGGGAAACAAAAGATTACTACATCAACTCGACATGATCTGGGATCAGATTAAGGAGATGAATCTAAGATCATGGAAATATGAAGAAAAAATATATCTACTAATAAATCTAATTCTTTAGTTCAATCTTCTAAATTGGAAAGTGTTCTTGATCAAAAGAAAATAAGCGATGCTTTTCATTCCAGTGTTATAGTAAAACATACAAAGATAGATACTTTGTTTGAAAGTGGATCTTAAGTTAACTTAATATCTAAAGCAATTGTTAAGAAGTTGGGTTGAAAGAAAACACCTCATAAAAAACCATATCCATTAAGTTGGGTGTGTGACAATGCTAAGTTGTAGGTGACAAAGCAGTGTAAGATCATATTTTAAATTACGTCTAAGTTGTTTGGTGAGGTCGAGTTATATGTTGTGCCTCTTGACATTTGTGGCATTGTCTTGGGTAGTCCATATTTATTTGACATGAAAGATATATTTTATTGTGAAGAGAACAAATATCACCTTTTTAAATATGGGATTGAATTTATTGTTAGAGCTCATCGTATCAAAACTAATGTTTCTTTAGTGAGAACATGGAAAATGAAGAGACTCATGAGTGCAAGTAAATATTTTGTTTTCGTGATAGTGAAGCAAAAAGAAGAATATATATCAGATGATTTATCAAGTTGTGATCCATATCATAAGAAGGAGTTGGTAAATATCATATCTAACTATGATGAGTTATTTCAAGAACATACAGGGTTGCCTCCTAAGAGGGAGGTTGAACATGAAATCTATTTGTAGAAGGATGCTCCTATTCCTAACATTGGTATGTATACGCCATCAATGATAGAGAATGTAGAGATAAAGTAGAAAGTTCAAGAGTTTCTCGATAAAGGAATCATAAGGCCAAGTTCCTCTCCCTGTGGATTTCCTATTGTATTAGTTCCAAAGAAAGACAATACGCAGAGGATGTGTATTTATTTTCAAGCACTGAACAAGATCACGATAAAGAACAAATATCCTCTTCCTAGAATTGATGACTTGTTGGATCAATTAAAGAATGATGTTTATTTCACTAAGCTAGACTTAAGAAGTGGTTACCATAAGATTATAATTGCAGAAAGTGATATATGGAAAAATTCCTTCAAGAAAAAGAAGGGGTTGTTTGAATGTTTGGTTATGCCATTTGGTTTATGCAATGCAATTGCGACATTTATTAGGGTAATGAATGATGTGTTCAAGCCTTACATATATGACTTTGTCATTTTCTACTTAGATCATATTTTTATCTTTAATCGAATATGGGAAGATCATATAATGCATGTCAAGACAGTGTTTGAACTCTTGAAGAAGGAGAAGTTATATATAAATATGTCTAAATGTGAGTTTGGAAAAAATTCTCTAGTATATTTGGGTTACATTGTAGGGAATGGTTAGATAAAGATAGATCCTGTGAAACTAGAAGTTATTGTAAATTGGCCCAAGCCAACTAATGTCACAGAAGTCAGGAGCTTCTTAGGAGCAGTACAATATTGGAGGAAAGTCATTGCTAATTTCTCTTTTATAACAACTCCTCTACATGCATTAACAAGTATGAAATGAGTCTTTCAATGGGGAGGCAAGCCTCAGAAAGCCTTCGAGACATTGAAGGAAAATATAAGCACCGCACCAGTTTTGGATCTGCCATATTTACAATAGCCATTTGAGATTCAAACCGATGTAAGAGGATATGCCATGGGAACATTCTTGATGCAACATGGTAAACCTATATGTTATCATTATGAGACTTTTACTCAAGAAGTAATTAACTATCCAACATATGATAAGGAATAATTGTATGCATTGGTACAAAGTGTGAAGAAATGGAAGAATTACTTAATGGGAAAGGAGACACTAATTCATATAGATCATCAACCATTACAATATTTGCAGTCACATACCAAGCTACAACAGTCACAACATTTCAGTCAGATGGGTTTCTTACAATAATTTCATTTGGTAATCAAGTATAATAAATGTATTCATAACAAGGTTATAGACATGTTATCAAGACCATTGATCAATGCATCTACAATACTAAGGTATAATCCATTAGCTCATGAAAGTTATGCTGAAAAATATACAAGGGATGATGATTTTAAATATGTGTATGAAGGATTAATCCGTGGAAATCAACAATTCTATTATTATATGCATGGCAATTTCTTATATCATGTTGTAAAGCTTTGTATACCCAAGGATGAAAGAGAAAATGTAATCAGGGAATCTCATACATCTCTCATTTTTTGTCATTTTTGGGTTGGTAAGACAATAAAATAGTTGCAAAGATATTGTTATTGGCCTCGAATGAGTGAGACAATTTCTAAGTATGTAAAAGGGTGTGTTATGTGTGACATAAGAAAACCTAGAAACATAAAGTTGGGATAATATGTACACCAATTCCAGTACCTTCTCAGCCATGGGAGAGTATCTCCATGGATTTTGTAGGGGGGGTTCCAATGTCCAAGACATGTCATGATTAATTATATTTCATGGTGGACAGGTTCAGTAAGATGTGTATTTTAATGTCATGCAAGAAACATGTCACAACTGAACAAAAAACCCATATGTTCTTTGCTAATGTATGGGTTCATTGTGGGATGCCTACATCTATTATATCTGATCGAGACTCTCAATTTTTGGGGAAGTTTTGGTCTCATTTATGGGAGCTGATGGACACTAAGTTAAAGAATATCACAACTTTTCATCCACAGACAGATGGACATACAAAGGTGGTAAACATAACAGTGGTACATTTACTTCGAGGATACTACAACACACATCTTAAATTGTGGGATGAACAATTTCCCTATGTACAACATGCTTATAATCATGCCATACATTCTTCTACTCAGAGAAATCACTTTGAAGTATGTTTGGGGTATTTTCCTAAATCACCTATGCATTTTTATTTTGAGGAAGCAAGTACAAAATATGGACAATATGATACATATAAAGCTAGGCGATTCATTCATAAGATCCATATGGTACATCAAGTAGTGCAAGAAAAATTGGAGAAGATCCAAGCCAAATATAAGGTGGGACATTCCAAACATCAAGTTGATCATCAATTTGAAGTCGGTGATCAAGTATGGTTACATATCAACAAGGATAGAATGAAGGGTTAAGGTAAAAAGCTCAGACCAATCCGGTATGGTCCATTCAAGATATTAGAAAAGATTGGTACTAATTCCTTTAGTCTAGATATAGCATCCTAAATGCAAATGTTTTCGGTGGTAAATGTTGAGAATTTGAAACTTCATGAGCCTCCTATGATTATGAATAAAGATGAAAACATTCATGTTTCAAAAGTTGATGATTTTTGTCTAGAGTACTTAGACGAACTTCAAGAAGATGTTATTCTTGATAGAAGAATCAAGACTTCACAGTGAGGTGATGTGGAATATCTTCAAGTTTGTCTTAAAGGGGTAAAACTAAGAAAAGCAAAGTGGATCGAGATTAAGAAGGTGAGGGAGATTTACCCTCACTTAGTTGCTGAGTAATCAATACTTTTGGTGATCCAAAAGACTTCCAATGGGGAGGAATGATCCATAAGGATCTAGAACCCTCACAAAGGTATAAGAAGATCTGGAACACTCATTGAGGTTTAGGAGGTTCTATAATGATAAAAATTCAATCATCTCAAATACTCTAAAAAATGACTTTATTGTGTAGAGCTCGACAATATTTTTCTAACGACACAAAAGTCGCCTCAAACATAGTTTGTATGAAAAATATATAGCTCGTCAAAGTTCTGGTTAATAGGGTCAAAAGTGAAAGTATGAGGGTGACATGTGTCACAACTGAAAGGGTCACACGTGGAACGAGCGTACTATGTTGACGTGGAAACACTGCAGAATTTCACGTGGCACATCGTACAATTGATTAAGCAGGTGACAAGGCGATCGTACATGCACAAGTGGACAAGTCAAATCACGACACATGGCATGTTCGTACAGTCATGAATGGACCAATGAGAGTCTTCCACATGGAAACTTCCCATTGGCACTTTATGGATAAGGTTGTTAAAAATTATAGTTATGACCCTGGAGGATCGAACTTGGGTCTCTTGCCTTCTAGACTAATGACTTTTCCATTAAACCATTGCTTTGTTGCTTAACAATGAATGGGGCCAAATATATTTATGTTTGTAATTTTTTTAGTTGGCATAAAAAATGGAGGATCGAGGGTTGCCAACCCTTCCCATTGTATATATTTAGCCATATCATATGTCGTCGCATATTTCAACCAACAAACCAATATATATTCGCATGGGTTGTTAAAAACATTTAACATATAGTTTCAACAACTACCATAATATATGGTGTGGTCGATGGGGTTTGACCCCACGACCCACCATATAATATTCCAATGCTCTAACCAAATGCGCCTAAGGCACCTATTGCTACGAGAATCCAACAATATTACTTTTAATGGCTGCCTAAGGTTGCAGAAGGAGGTTAGGGCCTGTGCCCTATTTAACCGTCATGCAGACCAAGACACAATACATCATTAAATAGTACATATTTGGGTCGCAAAGTTTGTGCCAAGGGTATCAAGACTTTGGTATTGCACTGTAATGAGTGCATAAGGGTTCCTTAACGGAAATATATGAATTTTATACTCATTTTTATTAGTATTTCACAAGGAATTAGATGGTGCACTCTATTTCTGAGTTTGAGCAACGAGTAAAATGGTCATTGTAAAAACACAACCATTTGAGCATTAATAAAGAGATCTTAATTGGAAGTGAACCCAGAGATGTAGCCCAAATTGGTTGAACTCCATTAACAAACTTGTGTATGTGGCATATTATTGTTGTTCTATTTCATTCAATTATGTTGTAAATTATTTGTCTTTAAAGTGGATTTGGATAGATAAGTAAATTCACATGTATTATGCAATCATTCAAATGATCATTTTTATTTCGAAATCAAGTTAGATGATTATGTGTATTATATAATAATTAACATCTAAGGATTTTCTGGATCAATAAATAAGGATGGAGTCCTTCTTATGAGACGTGTGGATGTATTTTGTATTGGATATTAGATCATTTATAGGTCACCCTACCTTAAGAGGAAAGTGAACAAGAGTGAATTCCTTCCATAAAAAGGTTCATTGTAAGGTGTTTCCCTACCTTAAGTGTTTTTGATATTAATACAATGTAGAGCGTTTATAATATCTTGTTTATGATTCAATTTTTGGGGTTAAGGATAATAACAAGCTATACAACTGATAATGTTGATCACATCACCGACCAGGCCTATGTTGGGTACATAAAAATGATTCCCATGCTTACACCCTTGAAGGGGTCAAATTTAGAAGGGTTTGGCCTAGGCACACATGAAAGTGAAGGAGAATAAGTGTCACTACAAAGTGACATGTGGTTCACTGACCTATTACAAGAGGAAACCTAGCCAAAATAAAGCCACAAGGAGTGAAAATTGAGGAAGTTCCAAATTAGATGCTTCCACCACTATGGCCGAATAGAAAATATAGGAGTACATGCTCGATAGTACATATGATAGTTGGTGATGAAGAGATTTCATTATAAAGAGTGAAGGAGTTAAATTCACTGAGACAACAACTCTGATGGGTATCCATACTACGTGAGAAGGAGTAAGAGGAAATCATCAATGAGTGTCCATGCCTTCATCCAAAACTTGGAACAATGGAAGAGTTCTTGTAGATTCACCCATAATTTATAGCCAAGGGAGTCCCTCCATCAACACTTGTTGCTACCCCTCATATGGTATTTCCACGCTATTGTATCCCACACTAGACATAATGTATAAACCATTGGCCACAACACATGCAATTATTTCTAGGTTCAAGTTTGGGGTTTAGATTGAGAAAAAATATTATACAATAAATTCATAAAATAAGGAAGTGGTAGAGTAGACTCATTTAATATACCCTAGGTATCCCTTAAAATGGCAGAAGTTCAAGAAGGATATAAGGTATGGATGTAGCACATCATTGACATGTAGAAGATTAACCTACCATCACTTTATAAGATCATCATAGAATCAATGACATAGATGATTGATTGTGATCCAAGTAGATATTGGTGGCCACCCACTCGTTCCAAATTCCAACTAGCTCATCTTGACAATTTTTAGTTCAACATGTTTCTCTATAATGGAGATTTTTCTTTGTAATTATGGGTTCTACACTTTTGAGGTTGTATTGAAGCCCTACACAACATCTAGTTGGATATTGGTCTCCGTCCATCTAGTCCAACTAGCCTATTTTGGAAGTTTTCATTTGAGTACATCTTTTTGTACTTTTGGGGCTGTTTTGAGGCCCTAAACAACGTTTTTTGGGCTTGCCACAATCTAAATATTGATAAAGTCAATGATTGATGGATTAATGTGTAGTTCTAGAAAATACCTTTCCATCGAGGTATCACACGCCTAAAGCGGAGATAATATGCAAAATTTACTACCCCGGGAAGTCGATGTACCAACTTACCCATCGGGGCCCACATAAATTTTTGCGTTTCATATCCTAGGGTTAGGTTTTTTTATGTATAAGGTTTTGGCATTCATGAATAATGTTAAAAATTCCTTTGGGGCCTCATTTCAATCATTCTTCTCAAATGAATGTGCGTAGCCGCCACATATCTTCTCAAAGATAACTACTACCATTCAAGCGAGTCTTGCACTCTGTATTTTTATAGTCTCTGTACATTTCTTTCATTAATAGAAATCATGTATTGTTGTATTTCTCTATTTCTAGAAATATTTATGTGTATTTCATTGTAATATCCCTTATTTCATTTCGTTCCAAAAATAATCTGGATCAGTGGTATCATAGCAGGTTGCTCTTGATTGTTTTTTAGTGCATGTCCCCGACGAGGTCTGAGTATAGCAATTTGGGTCTCGATCTTGTCTCTCTTGAGGAAAATCGCTCTCGCACGCCCAAGAAACCCTCCATGGTAGAAGAAAATATAAACGGTGGATTATAAGATTCTATTAACCTATTGCTTGAGCAAGCTCTCACGCGATAGAGGGAAAAAATGATGGATAATGTTTCCCACATCCTTCAATGCTCGCTGATAGAAACATGCGTGTCTTCATCAAGATACCACTTTGGAGGAACCTCTCCCTTCAAGGTACAAGTTAATTTTGATATTCCTATATTTGAAGGTCAGGTAGATGTAGATTCCCTTGAAAAATGGTTAAATTTGCTAGAAGGCTATTTCTCGTTCACAATTTTTTCGATAGGGAAAATATCACCTTCGCACTCCTCAAGGTTCTCCCCCATGTCAAACATTGGTGGGAAACTTACTGGGAGAAAAGTTCCACAAAGGAATCTAAAATGTATGGGGTCAATCCCACTTGGGGTTTCTTTATGGATGCGTTCAAGGAACAATATTACCCTGTTGATAACTATGAAGATCAGTACATGAGATGGACCACACTGCGACAAGAGATGGGAAAAACAATACCAGAGTTCAAAAATACTTTCCATACCTTGCGCACCAAGATGAGTATCAAAGAATCTGAGTGACATCTAGTTCTGAAATACCGTGGGGCTCTGCATAGGTACATCCAAATCGAAATGGATTTCCTAAAAATCTGATCACTGGGAGCTGCCTTTCGATATGCTTTCAAAATCGAGTAAACATTTGGGCACCATAACAAACAAGACTTTGGGTTTGCAATCCGAAACAACCAAAGCATGATAAATACGACCCTAATCAACAACCTCCTGACAACCATTCCAAGACACATGAAAATAAGGGTAAGGGAAAGATGAAGAATGACAATGGGAATTGGTGCGATTTCCACAAAATCCCCTAGCACAACACCGATGAATGTCACTCAAAATAGTCATTGGTGGTCGAGATCAAAGACAAGGAGCTGAACCCTGATTCAGATTATGATCCAGAAAATAATGAAAA
This sequence comes from Picea sitchensis, assembly GCA_010110895.2. Taxonomy (NCBI): domain Eukaryota; kingdom Viridiplantae; phylum Streptophyta; class Pinopsida; order Pinales; family Pinaceae; genus Picea; species Picea sitchensis. Next base: position 147,321 of record SNQJ01S0001916.1, on the reverse strand, counting down.
AAGACAGATCATTGACATAGACCTTGTTAGCACTAAGAGTCACCCTCAGATTGGGAGGATAAGCCCAATACCCATCAAAGTTTTTGGTGGATGTTTGGTTTATATGAGTGGAGGTCAATAGACAAAACTCAATATATGAATGATGTTCAACATAGAACTGGACAACAAATGTACAGGGAAGTGAGGGCCACAACTAACTTTAGTCAGTGAATTGAGTTTAAGTGTGAGCAGAGGGAAGACTTAGTGAGAAAGATGGACAAGACTGTTATGGACATTAGGCCTTCAAGCAGCTTAGAGAAGAAAAACTCAGACTCAAGATCACTCTTAAGCTCAAGTTTTAGACATTGAAATATGTCCAAACAACACAATCACAACAACCCAATGTTCAAACCTACATCACCATGCAGCTACAACAACTCGACTAGATCCTCCATGCCCGAGCCATTCAATGTAAGAGGGAAAAAGATCACAAGGAAGCTAACTAAAACTGGTGATGATATCGCTACAATCAAACTTACATTACAACAACATAACAACCCTCGACTGGATCCTCCATGCTCGAGTGTTTTAGCACAGTTTTTAAAAAGAGATGAAAAGAGGATGACTTCTATTAATCTGAAAGTCTCAAATCTTATACATAACCAGAGAACATTTTTGGCATCAAAACATTACAAAATAGGGAGTTCTGCTCAACCAGTTGATGACCCTATCAAAATATCAAAACTACATACATATATTGAGAATTATTGCAACCACCAGGAGCGTGATCGAGACCCTAAATTCAAAGCTTCCAATCGATGCCCCCTCTGTCAGACTATGCGGGCATTATTCCATCAGACATGAGCTCAGATCAGTATGGGATTTGCAGGAAAATATTCCCACAGGGGTACCACGGGATGATGGGTCAGTCTCCACGCCCGGGTCCTCCATACTTCTAATTACTGAGTGAGTTGAGGTTTCAACCACCCAACCCACCTTCCATTAACTGCTTTCAATTACTGCTCCTTCTTGGGGTCGCAACAAGGCTAAATGCCCAGGGGCTATTGTGCATTGCTGGCGGAATTGTTAAGCTCACCCGACAATCTTGAAACCATGATGGTCCCGCTCTTTAACTCACAAGGGCATCTTCGGCTTTTGGTGCAGGTTTCATGAAATTCACGCTCTTTCCTTCATGCTCCCAAAGCTTCTGGTGCCAGCTTCTCCTTCACCGCATTTGTCCTGGATGCGACCTCGGGCCATGACCATGGGACCAACTCCTCGGCGCATCACAATTTCGCGTTTCGGGGGCCCTCACATCACTTGACTACAATCTCCCAATACCTGATATCACAAAATTGGCTGACTCAGATGGAAATATGTATTTGCTTTGCATCTGATGGTTGTGATTTCTTCCTTGGAACTCCACCTTGGCCAACTCTATGCTATGGGCACCAACCTTTCCTCCTGGACCCACTTTCCATATGACCTTAGGTTGTGACCATGGGCACAACTCCTGGGCACATCACGACTCCGCATTTTGGGGGTTTTCACATCACATGACTACAATCTCCCAATATCCGATATTGCGAAATGGCCCGTTTCAAATCGATGATCAGATCTGCTATGCATCCGATGGCCACCATTTATTCCTTGAAAACTCGGGTCACCAATCATGTGTTGGGTGCTTACCCTTTTTCTTGGGCCCACCTCCTTTGTGGCCTCGGGTTGTGACCACGGGCCCAACTCCTGGGAGCTTCGTGATTTTACGTTTCGAGAACTTGCGCCTTGCTCCATGCTGAAACCTCCGACTCGCAAAATCATGATTTCTCTTATCTTCAGCCACGTGCCCCTCTGGTTTGGATGGTCCAGATCATTTCGTGAGTTTGCATTTCGCGAGTCCTCATGACTCTGCCCTTTGACCTTTCATTTTGTGAAATTGTGAAAAGAAGATCCAATGGTCTAGATTAGAACTTTTCTCATCCCTTGATCTCAGGCCTTTGCCCTGGAACTAAACTTCGAGCAACTTTTGGATCCCGAATACCCGCGAATCGCCGATCTGATTTGTCTAATGGATCTGATGGCCGAGACTGAGCCTGGGCTTGATGGATTTTCATTGACCAAGTATGTGTGCACCTTTGCACAATCGCGCCCCGACTTTGGATGAAAAACATTTGTGGGTTTTTTTTAAGCCCACTTATTTCGCATTTGGTCACCCAATGACCAACTTCAAAGTAAAACAATCCCCTTGCAAAAATATGTGATAACATTAGGCTCCATCGGGGATAGAGTCCTCCTCGCGAGGTTCTAAGATATCCTTTTGCAGTTCCAATTGCCTTATGTTGGGCCATGGAGTCAAGATCAAAACACCCTAATGAGGAAAATAAAGCCTATAAGTAAAAGCAAAATAAACACATACGCTCCAAGGAGCTTATTTATGTACAATCCTAAACTAATGAATTTGTACACAGTGCTAGGTGAATGCAAACTTCCACCATATCCATTCAAGTAACTTCCTAACTAGAAGATCCTTCACTCTGTTCGTGATTGATAATAGAGAACGCAACCGTGACAACATAACGATTACATTCTTCATATTTCCTCCTAATGGTGAGGCCAGGATAAAGCTGCGCAGTTTACAAACATGAAGGAAATACAACTTCATGTATTCCTCCACAGGCTCATAGGACAAGCGACAAACTCCAAATTTTTTTTTACAGGCAACCTTCTCTACTACACAGCTGCTCACACATGGTTAAATATATCTGGTAAGAATAGGTGGGTGAACAGTCGATGCAGGCTGGCTGGTCCCAGGCGATGGTTGCTCGCAGATAGGATCTGGAAAAGAGACAAACTGCCCCTTCTGATGCTCCTCTTCTTCTTCATATCTCTCCCAAGGATCATATTCATAATAATCATAAATGAGAACTGGGAAATCTCTTCTCTTCATCATGTTGCTCAGTGTCTTCTGCAGGTCCACGATGGCTGATTTCCTCATAATATTTTTCTTTAGTGAATAGAGGATAAGGCTCTGCAGTCTATTCTTGGAAATCCTGCATATCCATCTCAGAATTTGATTCATAGCTATCATATACAGGTTGGATGATCCTTTGGTCAACAAACTGTTATGTCGATCTCTACTACTCTTCATATGAATAATCATCAAAGCTAGGGACAACAGGCACCTCAGGAGAAGAAATCAAGGCCTCTACATTTATGAAATCTTCATTATCATCTGCAGTAGAGCTGCCAAGGACATCCGCCTCAAGGACTGGAAAATCCTTTGTGCTTTCTTCAGATTCCAACCTTTCTAGTTTGGCAGTGAGAGATTTTACCAGTTCCATAACTTCACCCAAAACATCTTATTCCTCCTCGCAACCTTCATCCTCATAGCTTTCATTAGAAACAACCATATATTGATCATGGTCGTCACATTCCTTACAACAGTTATGATAGATTAAATGAGAGAAATAATACCTTTGACAATGCTTATTAAAAGCTGCATGAAACTACTCCATGGAGGAAATGCTAGTAGGGGGCAAGGATCGATACCACTCATGGGCATCCCCATCCAATGAGAACATGAACATATTCATTAATACATCCTCATGATGTATCTCCCATTGATACATGAGTTCATGAAACTCATGGAGATGTCGAGCAGGGTTTTCCTCTTTGCGCTCTTTAAATATGGGAAAATAATCACCCTATTCATCCACAGTAGGGACAACATTGGGAAAATCAGGAACAACAAAAAAATTAAAGGGAGCAAACCTTCGAGCAAGGATTTTTTCCATTTTGAACCAATGGAGTTGCCGATTGATTCTTTAATCATGGAGTCGCTAGCTGAAATATATGCAACATGAGTGTGTCTGGTCTTTTTTCACCATCAAAAACTAGATTTGATCATTGTGTTTCTTCCAGGGGTTACTAGTTGTGGCCAGAAGAAACCACACTATAGCAGTGGAGTCGAGACAATGAAGTTGCCTCAGTGGAGTCACCAGGTGCAAGCACGATCTTCAAAGGTTCTGATGTCTAATGCACCTTCAAAATCAGAAGTTCGTCGTCGTTCTACCCTAGGAAAATCTTCAATTCATCCCCAGAAATGATTCCATAAATGTTAGCACTGAGAGTCACCCTCAGATTGTGGGAGGATAACCCCAGTACCCATCAGAGTTTTTGGTGTATGTTTGGTTTATATGAGTGGAGGTCAATGGACAAAACTCAATATATGAATGATGTTCAACAAAAACCTGGACAAGAAATGTACAGGGAAGTGAGGGCCACAACTAACTCAGTTAGTGAATTGAGTTTAAGTGTGAGAAGAGGGAAGACTTAGTGAGAAAGGTGGACAAGATTGTTATGGGCATTAGACCTTCAAGCAACTTGGAGAAGAAAAACTCAGACTCAAGATCACTCTTAAGCTCAAGTTTCAGACACTGAAATATGTCCAAACAACACAATGATCAAACCTACATCACCATGTAGCTACATCAACTCGACTGGATCCTCCATGCCTAAGCCATTCAGTGTAAGAGGGAAAAAGATCACAAGGAAGCTGATAAAACTGGTCATGATACTGCTGCAATCAAACCTACATTACAACATCATAATAACCCTCGATTGGATCCTCCATGCCCGAGTGTTTTAGCATGGCTTTTACAAAGAGATGAAAAGAGGTCGACTTCTATTAATTTGAAAGTCTCAAATCTTATACATAACCATAGAAAAGTTTTGGCATCAAAACATTACAAAATAGGGAGCTCTTATCAACCAGTTGACGACCCTATCAAAATATCAAAACTTCATACATATGCTGAGAATTGCTTCAACCACCAGGAGCATGATCAGGACCTTGCATTTAAATCTTCCAGTAAGCACTTGCTCTTTCAGACTGTGTGGGCATTCTTCCGTCAGACGCGAGCTCATATTAGTATGGGCTTTGTAGGAAAATATGCCCACATGAGTACCATGGGTTGATGGTTCATTCCCCATGGCTGGGTCCTCCATACTTCTAATTACTAAGTGAGTCGAGGTTTCAACCACCCGACCTGCCTTCCATTAATTGCTTTCAATTACTGCTCCTTCTTAGGATCACAACAAGTCTAAATTCCCAAAGGCTGCTGTGTGTTGCTGGAAGACTTGTTAAGCTCACCCGACGATATTGAAACCATGATGGTCTCACTCTTTAACTCACACGGACATCTTCGGCTTTTGGTGCAGGTCTCATGAAATTCACACTCTTTCGTTCGTGCTCCCAAAGCTCCTGGTGCCAACTTCTCCTTCACCACATTTGTCCTGCATGTGACCTCGGGCCATGACCATGGGCCCAACTCCTTGTCACATTTAGATATCGCATTTTGAGGTCCCTCACCTCACTTGACTACAATATCCCGATACCCAATATCATGAAATCCACTGACTCAGATGGACGACTGGATCTGCTTTTCATTCGACGACTGCGATTTCTTCCTCGGAACTCCACCTTGGCCAGCTCTATGCTATGGGCACCAACCTTTCCTCCTGGACCTGCTTTCCATATGAACTCAGGATGTGTGCATGGCCCCAACTCCTAGGCGCATCATGATTTCACGTTTCAGGGGTTTTCACATCACATGACTACAATCTCTCGATACCTGATCTTGTGAAATGAACCTATTCAGATCGACCCTTAGATATGCTATGCATCCGACGACTGCGATTGCTTCCTTGAAAACCTGGGTCACCAATCATGCATTGGGTGCTTACCCTTTTTTCTTGGGACCACCTCCTATATGGCCTCGGGCTATGACCACGGGCCCAACTCCTGGGTGCTTTGCGATTTCGCATTTCGGGAACTTGCGCCTTGCTCCATGCTGAAACCTCCGACTCACGAAATCGTAATTTTTCTTATCTGTTGCCATGTGCCCCTCTGGTCTGGATGGTCTAGATCATTTCACGAGTTCACATTTCATGAGTCCTCATGACTCTGCCCTTTGACCCTTCATTTTTTGAAACTGTGAAAAGCAGATCCAACGGTCCGGATTAAAACTTTGCTCGTCCCTTGATCTCGGGCCTTTTCCCTAGCACTAAACTTCAAGCAACTTTCGGATTCCAAATACCTGTGAACCGCCGATCTAATTTTTCTGATGGATCCGACGGCCGAGACTAAGCCTGTGCTTGATGGATTTTCGTCGACCAGGTATGTGCGCGCCTTTTCACAATCGTGCCTCGAATTTGGATGAAAAACATTTGTGGTTTTTTTTAAGCCCACTTCTTTCACATTTGGTCACCCATGTGAAAGAAGTGTACTTAAAAAAACCCACAAATGTTTTTCATCCAAATTCAGGGCGCGATTGTGAAAAGGGGCGCACATACCTTAAACTTCGAAGGAAAACTATCCCCTTGCAAAAATATGTGATAATAGACCCCACTACTACTATCGTGACTGCAACAATTCAACAAAATGAACCAACATATCCTGAAGAGGGGGAGTGCCTCTTCTATTCAAAGAAGTGGGTGAAGGGGACCCTGTTGCATTTAATTGTTGATAGCGGAAGCCAGAAGAACCTCATCTCAGTTGATTTTTTCAAACATTTGGGGTTGTCAACAACAGAACACCCACAACCATACACCATCAGGAGGATTCATCAGGGACGAGATCTCAGTGTCAGCTAGTAGTGCTGCCTTTCCTATGGCCTCCAACCCTTCAAGGATGAGGTAGTATGTGATGTTTCCCCTCTTGATGTCTATGATGTTTTTTGGGCCAACCATATATATGGAAATGTCATGTTGTTTATGAGTCTCGGCCCTGTAGTTTCATTATTACTTTGGGGGGTCAGCTCTACAGAATACCATAGGTATTTCCGACTACTGTTCCACCAAAACAGCTCCACAAGGTAATCTCTCATACTACAAAATTCATCCTCTTCACAATTTTTTCAAAGGATGCACACAAGGCCACTGCAACCACTACAACCTCAACACCTTATATCCAACATAAGCTGATTGCAGAAGAGAAAGAAGATATTGTTTCTTCACCTACGATGGTGCCTACACAATGACCCGTCAAGCCTAGAGACAACAGGTTGGTGGAACATATTCAACCCCGCCAACAACAAGTTCATCACAACCTTCCACAAACAAAACAACGCAACTTCTCCAGCAAGGCACACAAATCACCAAGATTCAACAAACACTTTCCCCTCTTCCTCGGGCACTCAATGAAATTGATACCATTTCTTCCTAAGGGGGGAGGACTGATCCAGTTAGATATTGGTGGCCATTCACCTGTTCCAAATTCTAATTGGCTCATCTTGACAATTTTCAATTCATCACGTTTCTCTGTAATGGGGACATGATGGGTTTTTCACTTCTGAGGCTATCTTGAATCCCTACACAACATCCAGGTGGATATTGGTGGCTTCCCACCTAGTCCAAATAGCCTATTTTGTCAGTTTTCATCTCAGTACATCTTTCTATACTTACAGGGTTGTTTTGAGGCCCTAAACAACGTTTTTTGGGCTTGCCACAGTCAAACTAGTGACAATGTTATATTTTGACAACATGATGTGTACTTCTCAAAAATACCTTTCCAATGGGCTATCACACGCCTAAAATGGAGATCCTATGCAAACGTTATGACCTTGGGAAGTTGAGGTACCAACTTACCCATCGGGGCCCACATAACTTTTGGCGTTTCATCTCCTAGCGTTAGGTTTTTGGATGTCTAGGGTTTTGGAATTAATGAATAATTTTAAAAATGCCTCTGGGGCCTCATTGTAATCATTCTTCTAAGACAAATGTGCATAGCCGCCACATCTCTTCTCAGAGATAGCTACCACCATTCGAGCAAGTCTTTCACTCTATATTTTTACAGTCTCTGTACATTTATTTCATTAATAGAAATCATGTATTGTTGTATTTCTATGTTTCTAGCAATATTTATGTGTATTTCATTGTAATATCTCTTCTTTTATTTCGTTCCGAAAATAATCCAGATTAGACATAGCTAAAGAAAAATATGACTATATGAGATAACTACAAATTCAGAATATGCAATTCAAGGAACAAATATAACTATCGAAAAAGGAAAGAGAATCAATTTGGATGCAAGTCAAGTTTTCCAAAACAAAGAAGAATCAACATATAATGGAAGCAGAGGAAGCTACCATTACATTGGCTAAGAAATCAGAGAAGAAACGTTTTTCATTAGAGAAATTTATAATGAAACAAGTTGAGAATGCCCCAAAACATGAAGCAAAAGTTCATGAATTCACATTGAAGTTAGGAGAAGAGGTCTCCACATGTTTTGAGGAGGTGCTCCCACACTTTCTTGAGGTTCTAGAAATCACTCAAAATGAAACTTGTGTAGTAACCAAGGCAATAACAACTCTACGACATATTACAAAAAAAGGAAAGGGTTGTTAGAATCCACAATAAATACAAAGGAAATAATTTTATAGGAGAAGAAAGAAGAACTTGCAAGACTATAATCCATCGAAGTAGAAGCTCATAGGAAAAGAAAATATTTGATCATTGAGGTTGTGATCACTAAAGATTGAGCACATATAGGGAATTTAGAGGAGCTATGAATGAAATTCCAACGGTTGTGGGTGAAATTCTAGAAGCACGCAAACATCCTTGTAATTCCTAAGAAAAACATATGATAGGAGATTGAGCATCTACAAGAATAGTATGATTTAAGGTACACATTGAGACCATAATGTCAAATTATCTAGATAATAATATGGAAGAGGTTCAATGCATAATAGTAAGGCATGACACTCTATGAAAATAAAAGAAGAGGCTAAGGAATCTAGTAAGAGAACTTGTGAGGAAAGTGTAGTCCCGGTTTATGGAGACAAAAAAATTGAATTGAAAATAAAATGTGGAGATGGAAACATTGACATAGGAATTATCCACCGAGGAAGAATTGAAATATCTACTAGTAATAGAGTATTCTAAAAAAATTTAGGAGGAAAGCAAGGGTCAAATTCATGTTTTTAATGAATTCACTAGAATCAAAGACGTGGCCATAAGAGAAATTCTATACCTAGAACCCATTTTTGAAGAATGATACACATGACCTAAATCAACAATGAATTGGAAGGTGCAGCCAAGGAGTTTTTGTGGCTTAGTTTTGACTAAGTGCCATCATAGAGTAGAGTTTAGTATAAGACAAGTCTATAGAATCCTACTTATCTAGTTCCACCAAATCCTAAGTGAATGGAAGCCAAGGAGACCTCTTATTCATCCTTTGTGTCTAGTAACTTTTGAGCCTATGTGCATGTCTCTAAAAGAGAAAGCCCTTTTGTATCAATGTGTTAAATCTAGCAGAGTCTCTAAATATCCATAAATATTTTGTTACCACTCTTGTTGCCTATATATAGAGAGTTGTAGGTGATATTGTAAGAGTTTATAGTTAGTAATTATAATAATAAGAGATGTGAGTTCTAAGTTAGTCACTCCATCATGAGTTGTATATATGGATATGGTGCATTGATCGATCTATTAATAAAATGGAGAACTATTCTACTTATGTGTTTGTAGTTGTGATGTATCTTAATGATTTTCATTTTGCGATAATTTTTGTGCATGTTGTTATTTTAGTTAGTTTAAATGACTGTGCTTAATGAATAAGTAATGGAATGCACACCCCTATGAAATCTTTAATTCTATGCACCTTACTTATATAGAAACTATCATATGTTCCTCAAGTGAGACCTCCTTCCTTTTGGAAGGATGAGCATGTCAGAGCACTAGACTACATCAATCCTATGTTGAGCACCTTTTCTAAACCCCAGTTATATCATAGAGTCACTAGGTACCACACAAATTGACTAGGTTTTAAATACATGAATGTAATAGTTTCCTTTTGTAGGGTTGGAACTTGGTGTAAATCAAATAATTTCTCCATCTAGAATATTATTTTCATGGTATACCATCAAATTTCCTCATATCAATCTTGGGAATGAAGTATCTCCTTAGTATTGAGTTGAAACTACTATAGCGTGGGTCTTGGAGTGATGAGTGATCAAGTCTTTGGGACTCAACCCTGTTGTTCTCCAGATGTGTTAAAATGTTATACATATGTGACTGTGACTCATTCCTTTTATTTTCCTTATCTTGTTATTGAGGAGGATAATTTAGTATAAGGAGGTTTGTTATATCCTTCACAAAGTCTTCCTTCATGTCTTTAATACCATCTTTGCTTTCCATGTTTGAATTGATATGATATTGAAATTTCAGAGTTCTTAGGTCAACCAACTTGTTTTCCATTGAAGTTTCCATGATTAATATTTTCTCTTCCAAATTGAACACCTTAGATTCCACATCTTCATTATCTTCTTGTATCACGGATGAGATTTTAGAAGCCTTTGCAGTAGTCACATTTGTATTACTATGTTTAGACATGATAGGATAGGGTTTTTCAAGGTCTTATGGGAAATAAACCATCGAGATCTATAGGTCTCTATTATACCATTAGGTTTCCAATAGTAGTACTTGGATGGTATTTCATGACACTAACTAAAGAGGATGGACCATACTCTTAACTATGTTACTTAATTCCCATGTATGTGAGTCTAATGATCCCTTTATGTGTTGTTCTCAATGAACTATACATATAGATGGTCAAAAGGAGATCTAATTAGGTCTTAATTATTCTTATGGGACTTCTAATATACCCTAAGATATGTAGAAGGTAAAACCTATAATTTTTTTTTGTTTGATACAATACTATCGACTAGGTACCAATACAGATGTACAAGGGTGTCTTATGATGACCGCACTTGTACTCCCTATGTCTATGATTATTAACAATATTTTTACTTGCTAAAGGATATATCTATATGTTTATAGAGAATGGTACAATTCTCTAGCTGAAAAAATCTATCTTTTGCAAAATTGAAAAAAAATCTAAAACTAGGGTCTCCTCATAACCTTGATTTGGGGGTTGCTCTACTAGTTGACCTTGAGCCTATTACAACTTTTCCAAATCTATTCCTATATCATTGAAATTTTTGCAAGGTGTACTCTAATATGTCCTCTTTAAGCTCTCACCGATTTCATGCAATTTGGACCTTCCAAGGGAAAGTTATGGTGGAAATACCAAAACTTGTCATTATTGAGTTATTTCAAGAGAATGAACTTGTACATACTTCCACTTCATCAATATTTCTTGAAAATTTTGAAATTTAGACCTAAAATATCTTGGTATTTCTTCTATCCAACCCCACCAATGGCACTAAATTTGGACCTTGAAATCTTTACATTAGTTGTTTTATTGAAATCCCTGGTTTAAGTCTAGTTTGAAGACTAGACAAAAGCCCTAACTTGTACTGCCTTTAACTGCAAAAATATGGTAAACCAAATTCCAAAAAAATTATCCAATATACTTTTCTCTTTACTCTATCAACCTTGAAGTTTCCATGGAATTACAATGATCTAAAATAAATTAGGATGAAAATGATAAGATGACTCATTTGAAGGAGCCAAGCCAAGGATTGTTCACTTTGGTACCATATGTTATGGACTAAATGATCCAGAATCTGATCTAGGAGCCCGACAGGGATAAAAAAGGATCAAAAATGAAAGTGATCAGAATTAGACAAAACCAATGCCATTGCATCCGGCTCGTTCTCCCGATTTCGGCCATATATTTACTTTCTCAAACGGACGTTGTATGCGAGAGTTATCATACTCTGACTGTTTTCCCAAACAGGCAAAAAGTCAACAGGTCCAGTCAAATGATGACATCAACATGACATCAGCAGTGCTGAAATGGCAGAGACAAGTGGCGACAAGTGGAAGTCCAGCAGAAGGTGACTGGTCCATGACAGGGATCCAACCAAAAACTGACAAGTGGCATTTGTTTGGAAAATGGTTGGGTGCCACGTGGCCTATTCATGGGCTACCACATGGCACCATGGTATTGTTTGACCTCTTGGGTCAGCCCAAGCCTTTGACAAAGGTCCCTTGCCAACATGCCCTTGGTGGTGCTTGTAACTGTAATACCCATATTAATTTAAACATCAATTTATTCCATAAACTGAAACAATAACTTCATAACAAAATAATAACTTCATAACAGTAATTCTAGTGACTTAAATTTATCAACAAATAATAATTTCATAACAGACTAATTTTTTTTTACCTCTTCCTGATGCTAACTTCTCCGTTGACCCGGTTGTCCAGCGTGTTGCTTTGTTGCTGCCTTGGTCTGATGTTAACTCCCGCTAGTCTTGTTGTCCTTCCTGCTGCTGCCTTGCCCAGCTAGATGCCACTGACCAACTCTGCCCAAACCGACTAACCTCCCAGCCAGCTAGGAACAACCTGTCCGGCTCCCTAGCTCCAGGAAACCGAAAGGAATCCTGGCCCCCGTACCCAAAACACCTAGCAAGCCGGTGCCCCCTACATTGATACTCAAAGATTGCTGAACTCTACCATAGAACCAGAAAAGCCAAGCCAAGAAACCAGTACTCTCGTCCCCCTCCAAAATGCTTCCTCCCCCAAAATCAAAATCCTCCTCCAAAATGCTTCCTCCCCAAAAGAATGCCTTCCACCGTAAGACTCTCCCCCTCGTATTCCCCCTTTACCGACTCTCCCTTTCATTAATTTCCTTATCCCTTTATTTATTATMTTATCCCCTTGTATTTATTATCTTATCTTATCCCCTTATTAATATCTTAWCCTWATSTWTAYTGTCCTA
>SNQJ01S0001916.1:105352-124717 GCA_010110895.2 Picea sitchensis | reverse complement strand
AAATAAAGAAGCCTCCCCCACTGAGACAAAGGCCCGAAGACGTAGGCAATTTTGTGCCGAACTTTGTTATCACTTCTTTTGTTATGGTTTGCTGTTCTTATTTCTTCAGTTCAAATCTGTATATTGTCTTATGGATGCTATGTTTCTTCATTGAATCCTTCCTCTTTCATTCAACTTCATAAATGGTTAATTAACACATGCAATTAAAAACTCAACCATAGTCATTGAAAGATCTTTTCGGATCACTAAACAACCAAATAAGTATAAAAAATACCCAATTTAGTAATTCCATACCTAAATAAAGTGTAAAAGTAAATACTTAAGAAGCCTCTCAAGGAGAACCTTCTATTACAATATATCAAATGCACAAAAATAATATGATCATTCAAATAAGTCTCATTGATTTATATATAGTCAACTTTGACATTCACTAATATGACATCTCGATGAAATGTTAATATTCCACAAACAATTATGAAAATATTAACTTAAATTAAAATGCATTAATAACATAAATTAATCCATTCTACATCGACATGATACATCAATTGATCAACATTATCAATTGATCAATATTATTGAAAACCTATAAAACTTTTGTGAAAATCAATACTAAACTTTTAAAATGGAATAAAAATTAAAAATTAATGTTAAAATTTGACCCAATTTTAGTAGTGATGGTGATCTTTATCCTAACTCTTTCTTATGTAATTCCACAATGTAACAGTAAGTTATTCAATTCAACGCTAATGTATAAATATGATATCAATATGATTTCTTTCATTTCCTTTTTCTCCTCATCTATAGTTTCATCGATGTTGAACTTAATTATGGAGTTGGTTTCTAACATAAATATAAATTGATGATCTCTTTATTAGATGACGAGAAACCAGATATTTGATTTTGTTAGTGGGTTTTTGTAAAATAGAAGAATTATTTTGTTGGCGGTTTTTTGTAAAATAGAAGACTTAGTGGTATGATCATAATATGTGGTTTTCATGGCACGATGAAAACCACATAATTCTGAACTCAACAACTCAACAAACCATCGAACAACAAAAGAATTTAGTGGTGAACCTTCCCAACTATGGTATTGATGAGTATGCAAAGAGTTTATTAGAAGGGATTGGATTTTGCCATTGCTCCTCGAAAGATTCCATTTGAAGATATACTATCCTCGAAAGGTTCCAGATGAAGATATAATGTATATTATAGAGGATGGAATTGCAATTATGAGAAGATTACATTTGAAGAAATAATGTGTATATTATAAGATGGAATTAAACAATTATTAGATAAGTGGAAAAAATAATTTTTTACATAATTGTTTCCTTATTATACATTATGCCAAACTCCTTAGAAGCAACATATCCAAGCAAGAACACCTTGCACTCAATAATAATAATGATATTGAGATTCTAAAGTTGATATTGAGGTTCTAAAGTTAGATAAGGGAGGAACAATGTTGATTATGAATAAAATTGGTTTCTTTGAGAAGTTGTTTTACTATCTAAAGAGTAGTGATAGTTATAAGAAGTTTACTAACAGTTTATTTAGAAAACGTTTAAGAGAAAGTCTCAAATTTTATATAAACAAATCTAACTTGGAGGGAAAATTTAATAAAAATATTATAATTAGTTATTGGTTCATGTTGAGGATTTATAGATGATCCAGATGGATGTCGGTGGCCTCCCACCTATTTTAATTGGCTTATTTTGACAGTTTTCCAGTCAAACAATTTTTTCCTAGTTTTGGGTCCTTGACTTTCGGGGCCATTTTGAGTGATCCAGGTGAATATCGGTGGCCACCCACCTTTTCCAACTGGCTCAAAATAGTTTTCTGGCAATTTTGGTAATTTACTATTTTTGACAGTTTTTCGGGTCCCGAACTTCCGGAGCCGTTTTGAGGCCCTAAACGATGTTTTTTTTTGGGTATTTATTAATTTATTTTTTTCATCATGAAATTTTCATTGACAGTTGTAGTCCTCGGATAGATCTTTCCAACGGAATATCGCACGCCTAAAACGGAGATCGTATGCAAAAGTTACGACCCCGGGAAGTTGATGTACTGACTTACCCAAACGGGGCCCACATGAATTTTGGCGCTTCATCTCCTAGGGCTAGGTTTTTGGATGTCTAGGGTTTTTGAAACTCTTGTTTATTGTAAAAAGGCCTTCAGAGCCTCATTATAATCATCTTCTTGTGAATGTGAGTAGCCATCACATCTCTTCTCAGAGATAAGCTGCCACATTCTAGCGAGTCTTTCAGTCTGTATTTTTACCATCTCTGTACATTTCTTTCATTAATAGAAATCGTGTATTACTGTATCTCTGTGTTTATGGTTGCATATTTGATACATTTCTTCTATATTATTGGATATTCGAGATATCTCTGTGCATTTCTTTATTATATCTCCGCTCTCATTTCGTGCCAAAAAATAATCCGAATCAGTGGTATTAGAGCAGGTTGCTCTTGATCATTTTTCAGTACATGTCTCCAACGAGGTCCGAGTATAACAAGTTGGGTCTCAAGCTTGTCTCTCTTGAAGACAATCTCTCTCGCACGCCTAAGAAACCGTCCATGGTGGAAGAAAATAAAAGCGATGGAGCAGACAATCCTATCAATCTGTTTCTTGAGCAAGCTCTCACACGACAGAGGGATGAAATGATGGAGAATTTTTCCCACATCCTTCAACGCTTGCTGATAGCAATATGTGCATATTCATCAAACAACCACTTTGTAAGCACCTCTCCTTTCAAGGTATAGGTTAATTTTTATATTCCCGTATTTGAAGGTCAGATAGATGCGGATGCCCTAGACAAATTGTTAAATTTGTTAGAAGGTTATTTCTCTGTTCAGAATTTTTCCGACAGGGAAAATATCACCTTCACACTCCTTAAAGCTCTCCCCCATGTCAAACATTGGTGGGAATCTTACTGGAAGAAAAGTTTCACAGAGGAGTCTGGAATATATGGGGTCAAGCCCACTTGGGAATTTTTTGTGGATGCGGCAAAGGAAAAGTATTACCCTGTTGGAAACTATGAGGACCAATACATCAGATGGACCGCACTGCGGTAAGAGAGGGGCTAAGAAGTTCTAGATTCCACCAATACCTTCCATACCTTGTGCACCAATCTGGGTATCAAAGACTCCGAATGACATTTGGTTCTGAAATACTGTGGGGCTCTACATAGATACATCCAAACTGGAATGGATTTTCTGGACATCTCATCACTCGGTGCTTCTTATCGATATGATGTTAAAATCGAGCAGAAATTTAAGCACCACAAAAAATCAGGAGTTTGGGTTTGCAAATCCACAACAACCAAAGTATGAAAAAGACAACCCTAACAAACAGTCTCTCAAAAACCAGTCTAAGCCATAGGAAAATAAGGGTCATGGGAAGACAAAGAACGACACCGGAAAATGGTGTGATTTGCACAAAATCCCCTGGCACAACACCGATGAATGTCACTCAAAACAATCATTGGTGGTCGAGATCAAAGACAAGGAGAAGAACCTTGATTCAGAATCTGATTTTGAAAATACTGGTAAAAGACAGATCATCGATGCAGACCCCACTGCTATTGTCACGACCACAACAATTCAACCAGAAGAACCAACAGATCCTGAAGAGGGGGAGAACCTTTTTCATTCACATATGTGGGTGAAGGGGACCCCGCTGCATTTTATTATTGATAGTTCAAGCCATAAGAACCTCATCTCAGGAGAGGTCGTCAAATAGTTGGGATTGTCGACAACACCACACCCGCAACCATACAACATCGAGTGTCTTCGCCAAGGACGATATCTTTGTGTCAACCAATAGTGTCGATTGTCATATGACATCCATCCCTTGAAGGATGAGGTATTATGTGATGTTGCCCCATTGGATGTCTGTGATGTTCTCTTGGGCCAACCATATATGTGGAGACACCATGTTGTTTATGTGTCTCGACCTTGCAGTGTCATTGTTTCTATGGTGGGTCATCTCTACAAAATACCAGAGGTAGTTCCAAATACTGTACCACCTAAACAGTGCCACAAGGTAGTATCTCATACTACAAAATTCAGCTTCTTCACAATCTGTTCAAAGGGTGAATAGAAGGATACTGCAACCAATAGCCTCGGCCCAAACACATATCCAACAGAAGAAGGTCGACAAGATTGGAGAAAAGTGTAAAGATTCCTTCTGCACATAGTCACCTCATGTATCCAGACTGGTTAAAAAGGTCCAATCCCTCCAGCCACATGTTCGTGACAACCTTCAACAAGTTAAGCAACACAACTTCACCAACAAGGCAAGCAACTCATCAAGATGCAGATTCAACAAATGATTTTCCCTCTTCCCCGTGCACTCAACAGAATGGAGACCATTGCTTCCTAAGGAGGGAGGATTGATCTAGGATGATATTGGTGGCCACCCACCTTTTCCAACTAGCTCAAAATAGTTTTCTGGCAATTTTGGTAATTTACTATTTTTGGTAGTTTTTCGGGTCCTGAACTTCTGGAGCCATTTTGAGTCCCTAAATGACGTTTTTTTKGGTATCTATTGATTTTAAATCTTCATTGTAAAATTTTCRACGATAGTTGTAGTCCTCGGATAGATATTTTCAACGGGCTATCGTACACTTAAAACATAGATCGTATGCAAAAGTTATGACCTTGAGAAGTTGATGTACTGACTTACCCAAACGGGGCCCACATGGATTTTGGCGTTTCATCTCCCAGGGTTAGGTTTTTGGATGTCTAGGGTTTTTGACACTCCTGTTTATTGTAAAAATGTCTTCAGAGCCTCATTGTAATCATCTTCTTGCGAATGCGAGTAGTCATCACATCTCTTCTTAGAGATAAGCTGTCACCATTCTAGCGAGTCTTTCACTTTGTATTTTTACAATCTCTGTACATTTCTTTCATTAATAGAAATCGTGTATTACTGTATCTCTGTGTCTATGGTTGCATCTTTGATACATTTATGTTATATTATTGGATATCTGCGATATCTATGTGCATTTCTTTATTATATCTCCGTTCTCATTTCGTGCCAAAAAATAATCCGGATCAGTGGTATCAGAGCAGGCTGCTCTTGATCATTTTTCAGTGCAAGTTCTCGACGACGTCTGAGTATAACACGTTGGGTCTCGAGCTTGTCTCTCTTGAAGAAAATCGCTCTCACATGCCCAAGAAACCATCCATGGAGGAAGAAAAGAAAAATGATGGACCAGACGATCCTATCAATCTATTGCTTGTGCAAGATCTCACGCGACAGCGGGATGAAATGATGGATAATTTTTCCCACATCCTTCAATGCATGCCGATAGCAACAGGCACATCTTCATCAAACAACCATTTTGGAAGAACCTCTCCTTTCAAGGTACAAGTTAATTTTGATATTCATGTATTTGAAGATTAGATAGATGCAGATGCCCTAGACAAATGGTTAAATCTGTTAGAAGGTTATTTCTTTGTTCATAATATTTTCGACAGGGAAAAGATCACCTTCACACTCCTTAAAGCTCTCCCCCATGTCAAACATTTGTGGGAAACTTACTTGGAGCAAAGTTCCACAGAGGAGTCTGGAATATATGGGGCTGAGCCCATTTGGGATTTTTTTTTGGATGTGGTAAAGGAACAATATTACCCTATTGGCAACTATGAGGACCAGTACATGAGATGGACCACACTGCGGCAATATAGGGGCCAAGAAGTTATGGAGTTCACCAATACCTTCCATACCTTGTGCACCAAGATGGGTATCAAAGACTCCAAATGAAATTTGGTTCTAAAATATCGTGGGGCTCTACATAGATACATCCAAATTGAAATGGATTTTCTGGATATCTCATCACTCGGTGCTGCTTATCGATATGCTTTTAAAATCGAGCATAAATTTAAGCACCAGAACAAATGAGAGTTTGGCTCTGCAAATCCACAACAACCAAAGTATGACAAAGACACCCCTAACAAACATTCTCCTGAAAACCAGTGCAAGCCACATGAAAATAAGGGTCATGACAAGCCAAAGAAGGAAACTAGAAAATGGTGTGATTTCCACAAGAGCCCCTGGCACAACACCGATGAATTTCTCTCAAAACAACCATTGGTGGCCGAGATCAAAGACAAGGAGCTGAACCATGATTCAAAATCTGATTCTTAAATACTGGTAAAAGATAGATCATCGACACATACCCCACTGCTATTGTCGTGACCACAACAATTCAACTAGAAGAACCAACAGATCCTGAAGAGGGGGATCACCTTTTTCATTCACAGATGTTGGTGAAGGGGACCCCGCTGCATTTTATTGTTTATAGCAGAAGCCATAAGAACCTCATCTCAGCAGAGGTCGTCAAGCATTTGGGATTTTTGACGACACCACACCCACAACCATACAACATTGGGTGGCTTTGCCAAGGACAAGATCTTCGTGTCATCCAACAGTGTTGATTTTCATACGACATCCAACCCTTCAAGGATGAGGTATTATTTGATGTTGCCCCATTGGATGTCTGTAATGTTCTCTTGGGCCAACCATATATGTGGAGACTCCATGTTGTTTATGAGTCTCAACCCCACAGTGTCATCGTTTCTCTAGGGGGTCATCTCTACAGAACACCAGGGGTAGTTCCAACTACTGTCCCACCTAAACAGTGTTGCAAGGTAGTATCTCATACTACAAAATTCATCTTCTTCACAATCTGTTCAAAGGGTGAACAAAAAGATACTACAACCACTACAGCCTCGACCCAAGCACCTTCTATCCAATAGAACCAGGTCAACAAGATTGCAACAAAGTGTAGAGATTCCTTCTGCACACAGTCACCTCATGTAGCCAGTTGGTTAAAAAGGTCCAACCCCTTCATCCACATGTTCATGACAACCTTCAACAAGCTAAGAAGTGCAACTTCCCCAACAAGGCAAGCAACTCATCAAGATGCAGATTCAACAAATTATTTCCCCTCTTCCCCGGAAACTCAACGCAATGGATACCATTGCTTCCTATAGATGGAGGATTGGTCCAAGTGGATATCGGTGGCCATCCACCTTTTCCATTTGTCTCAAAACAATTTTCTAGCAATTTTGGTAATTTACTATTTTTGGCAGTTTTTGGGTCCTGAACTACCTGATCCATTTTGAGGCTCTAAATGGAATTTTTTGGGGTATCTTTCGATCAAAATATTTGATCGTGAAATTTTTCATTGGCATTTGTAGTCCTTGTGTAGATATATCCAACGAGCTATCGTACGCCTAAAACGAAGATCGCATGCAAAAGTTATGACCCTAGGAAGTTGATGTACCGACTTACCCAAACGAGGCCCACATGACTTTTGACGCTTCATCTCCTAGGGTTAGCTTTTTGGATGTCTAGGGTTTTTGACACTCTTGTTTATTGTAAAAATGCCTTCAGAGCCTTATTGTAATCATCTTCTTGCAAATGCGATTAGCCGTCACATCTCTTCTCAGAGATAAGCTGCCACCATTCTAGCGAGTCTTTCACTCTATATTTTTACCGTCTCTGTACATTTATTTCATTAATAGAAATCGTGTATTACTGTATCTCTATGTTTATGGTTGCATATCTGATACATTTATTTTATATTATTGGATATCTGTGATATCTCTGTGCATTTCTTTATTATATCTTCGTTCTCATTTCGTGCTGAAAAATAATCCGGATCAGTGGTATCAAAGCAGGCTGCTCTTGATCATTTTTCAGTGCATGTAACCGACGAGGTTCGAGTATAAAAATTTGGGTCTCGAGCTTGTCTCTCTTGAATACAATCACTCTCGCATGCCCAAGAAACCCTCCATGGCAGAAGAAAATAAAAACGACGGAGAAGGAAATCCTATCAATCTGTTGCTTGAGCAAGCTCTCACGCTATAGACGGATGAAATGATGGAGAATTTTTCCCACATCCTCAATTTCTGTCGATAGAAACAAATGAATCTTCATCAAACAACCACTTTGGAAGCAAGTCTCCTTTCAAGGTACATGTTAATTTTGATATTCCCGTATTTGAAGGTCAGATAGATGCAGATGCCCTAGACAAATGGTTAAATTTGTTAGAAGGTTATTTCTCTGTTCATAATTTTTCCGATAGGGAAAATATCACCTTCGCACTCCTTAAGGATCTCCCTCATGTCAAACATTGGGGGGAAACTTACTAGGAGAAAAGTTACACAGAGGATTCTAGAATATATGGGGTCGGGCCCACTTGCGATTTTTTTGTGGATGTGGTAAATGAACAATATTACCTTGTTGGCAACTATGAGGACCAATACATGAGATGTACCACGCTGTGACAAGAGAGGGGCCAAGTAGTTATGGAGTTCACTGATACCTTCCATACCTTGCACACTGAGATGGGTATCAAAGACTTCGAACGACATTTGGTTTTGAAATACTGTGGGGCTCTACACAGATACATCCAAACTGAAATGGATTTTCTGGACATCTCATCACTTGGTGCTGCTTATCGATATGTTGTTACAATTGAGCAGAAATTTAAGCACCAAAACAAATGGGAGTTTGGGTCTACAAATCCGCAACAACCAAAGTATGATAAAGACGGCCCTAACAAACAGTCTCCCAAAAACCAGTCAAAGCCACATGAAAAGAAGGGTCATGGGAAGATAAAGAAGGACACCGGAAAATGGTGCGATTTCCACAAAATCCCTTGGCACAACAACGATGAATGCTGCTCAATACAGTCATTGGGGGCTGAGATCAAAGACAAGGAGCCGAGCCCTGGTTTATAATCTGATTCTGAAAATACTGGTAAAAGACAGATCATTGACACAAACCCCACTACTATTGTCATGACCGCAACAATTCAAACAGAAGAACCAACAAATCTTGAAGAGGGGGAGAACCTTTTTCATTCACAGATGTGGGTGAAAGGGACCCCGCTGGATTTTATTGTTGATAGCAGAATCCAGAAGAACCTCAGCTCAATAGAGGTTGTCAAACAGTTGGGATTGTTGACAACACCACACCTGCAACCATACAACATCGAGTGGCTTTGCCAAGGATGAGATCTCTGTGTCAACCATCATTGCCAATTGTCATACGACATCCAACCCTTCAAGGATGAGGTATTATGTGATGTTTCCCAATTGTATGTCTATTATATTTCCAATGGGCTATCGTACGCCTAAAACAAAGATCGTATGTAAAAGTTACGACCCTAGGAAGTTGATGTATTGACTTACCCAAACGGGGCCCACATGAATTTTGGCGCTTCATCTCCTAGGGTTAGGTTTTTGGATATTTAGGGTTTTTGAAACTCTTGTTTATTGTAAAAATGCCTTCAGAGCCTCATTGTAATCATATTCTTGTGAATGCGAGTAGCCATCACATATCTTCTTAGAGATAAGATGCCACCATTCTAGCGAGTCTTTCACTCTGTATTTTTACAATCTCTGTACATTTCTTTCATTAATAGAAATCGTGTATTATTGTATATTTGTGTTTATGTTTTCATCTTTGATACATTTATGTTATATTATTGGATATCCATGATATCTCTGTGCATTTATTTATTATATATCTTCTCTCATTTCGTGTCGAAAAATAATCTGGATCATTGAGGCCCTAAACAACGTTTTTAGTGATTGCCACAGTCAAAATGTATAGGTCTCACCACATGAAATATGTGTATTCCTTGGATAGACCTTTCCAATGGGATATCGTGCGCCTAAAACGAAGATCGTATGCAAAAGTTACGACCCTGGGAAGTTGATGTACTAACTTAACCAAACGGGGCCCACATGAATTTTGACGCTTCATCTCCTAGGGTTAGGTTTTTGGATGTATAGGGTTTTTGACATTCCCGTTTATTGTAAAAAGGCCTTGAGAGCCTCATGGTAATCATCTTCTTGCGAATGAGTGCAACCATATCATCTATTCTCAGAGATAAGCCACCACCATTCTAACAGGCTTGTTTTCCGTTGTATTTTATAGTTTCAACTTATTTCCTTATTGAATATAAACTGATTTTATTGTATATATGTTATTCTATGTTAAGAATCTTTTGATAATAATCTGTATTCATTTTGTTCCGCTCATAAAATTGAGATCAACGGTATCAGAGCGATCTACTCCTTGTCGTTCTTAATGCATGTCCCCAACGAGGTTAGGGTACAAAGAATTGGGTCTCGAGCTTGTTTCTCTTGAGGAAAAAATCTCTTGCACGCCCAAGCAACCTCTCATGGCGGGAGAAAATAAAGATGAAGGGACAAGATATCCATTCAAAATGTTTCTTGAGGAATCCCTCATGCAATAGAGGAACATGATGATGGATAGTTTTGCGTAAATCCTTCAGCGACTAACAACATGCGACACATCTTCCTCAAACGGAGGTGCCACCCCCTTATAGGTAAAAATCAACTTCGGTATTCCTATATTTGAAGGTCAAATAGAAGAAGATGATGTAGAAAAATGGTTGAATCTGCTAGAACAATATTTCTTTGTCCATAACTTCTCGAATAGAGAAAATATTACTTTTGTGCTCCTCAAAGTCGTTCCCCATGTCAAAGATTGGTGGGAAACTTTCTACGAGCAGAACGAAAGAGATGAAACCTCATTATTTACAGTCGCTGTCACCTAGGATTCCTTTCGAGATACTATTAAGGAACAATACTACCCTGTTGGAAGTTATGATGACTTGTATACAAAATGGACCACACTGCGGAAAGAAAGAGACCAAGCAGTGCCCGAGTTCATAAATATCTTCCATATGTTGCGCACCAAGATGGATATCAAATATTCTGAGTGACATATGGTGCTCAAGTATTATGGTGGTCTACATAGATATATCTAGTGCATAGATCTTTCCAACGGGCTATCGTATGCCTAAAACAAAGATCGTATGCAAAATTTACGAACTCAGGAAGTTGATGTACTGACTTACCCAAACGGGGCCCACATGAATTTTGGTTCTTCATCTCCTAGGGTTAGGTTTTTGGATGTCTAGGGTTTTTGAAACTCCTGTTTATTGTAAAAATGCCTTCAAAGCCTCATTGTAATCATTTTCTTCTGAATGTGAGTAGCTGTCACATCTCTTCTTAGAGATAAGCTGCCACCATTGTAGCGAGTCTTTCACTCTATATTTTTACAGTGTCCATACATTTCTTTCATTAATAGAAATCGTGTATTACTGTATCTCTGTGTTTATGGTTGCATATCTGATACATTTCTGTTATATTATTGGATATTTGTGATATCTCTGTGCATTTCTTTATTATATCTCTACTCTCATTTCTTGTTGAAAAATAATCCGGATCATTTAGGCCCTAAACAATGTTTTTAGTGATCGCCACAGTCAAAATGTATAGGTCTCACCACTTGAAACATGTGTATTCCTCGGATATACCTTTCCAATGGGATATCATGCACCTAAAACGAAGATCGTATGCAAAATTTACGACCCTGGGAAGTTGATGTACCAACTTACCGAAACAGGGCCCACATGACTTTTGGCGCTTCATCTCCTAGGGTTAGGTTTTTGGATGTATAGGGTTTTTGACAGTTCTGTTTATTGTAAAAATACCTTGAGAGCCTCATGGTAATCATCTTATTGTGAATGAAAGCAGCCATATCATATATTCTCAGAGATAAGCCACCACCATTCTAGCAAGCTTGTTTTTCGCTGCATTTTATAGTTTCAACTTATTTCCTTATTGAATAGAAACCAATTTTACTGTCTATCTGTTATTCTGTGTTAAGCATATTTTGATAATAATCTGTATTCATTTCATTCCGCTCATAAAATTGAGATCAATGGTATCAGAGAATAAGAGATGCTTAACAAAGCCTTTATTTGAGGAATATTTGTAATCGAGATCAGTGGTATCTGTTATTCTATGTTAAGCATCTTTTGATAATAATCTATATTCATTTCGTTCTACTCATAAAATCTGGATAAGTGGTATCAGAGCGGTCTTCTCCTTGTTGTTCTTAATGCATGTACCCAATGAGGTTAGGGTACAAATAATTGGGTCTCGATCTTGTTTCTCTTGAGGACAAAATATCTCACACGCCTAAGAGACCTCTCATGGTGGGAGAAAATAAATACGACGGGACATGAGATCCCTTCAAAATGTTTCTCGAGGAATCCCTCACGCAACAGAGGAACAAGATGATGGATATTTTTTCACAAATCCTTTAGCGACTACCAACATGTGACACATATTTCTTAAATAGAGCCGCCACCCCCTTCAATTTACAAATCAACTTTGATATTCCTATATTTGAAGGTCAGATAGACGTAGATGTTGTAGAAAAATGGTTGAATTTGCTAGAAGGGTATTTCTCTGTCCATAACTTCTCGAATAGATAAAATTTTAATTTTGCGCTCCTCAAAGTCTTTCCCCATGTCAAAGATTGGTGGGAAAATTTTTGTGAGAAGAAGGAAAGAGAGGAACCCTCATTATTTACAGCCGCGGTCACCTAGGAGTCCTTCAGGGATACTATTAAGGAACAATACTACCCTGTTGGAAGTTATGACGACCTGTATACAAAATGGACCACACTATGGGAAGAAAGAGACCAAGCAGTGCATGAGTTCACAAATATCTTCCATACCTTGCACACCAAGATGGATATCAAAGATTCTAAGTGACATCTGGTGCTCAAGTATCATGGTGGTCTGCATAGATACATCCAGGTTGAAATGGAATTTCTGGACATCTCATCCTTGGGCGCAGCCTACTGATATGCTGTCAAAATCGAGCAGGAGCTCAAACAATAGACGCGACAATTTGGGCCTGGGAACCCCTCATGAAAAAATCTACGAAAGGGAGGCCCCAACCCGTAGAACAAAGGATAGAGAAAATACAGACCACCTTAGGAAAACCAGTCCAGGCCGCAAGCAAAGAAGGACACCAGAAATACAAAGAAAGATACCGGGAAGTGGTGAGACTTCCAAAAGATCCCTTGGCATAACACTGTTGATTTCCGCTCAAAGCAGTCATTGGTGGCTAATGTGAAAGCCTTTGAATCAGATGCAGGTTCCGACTCTGAATCAGAATCATAAATGGGGATACATATCATTGATGCAGAACCCAGTGCTATCATTGCTACCACCAAGCTCCATCCCAATGAACCAGACAATCCAGAGGAAGGCGAGCTCTTTTTTCATTCACATATGTGGGTGAAGGGTACCCCGCCACACTTCATCGTTAATAGCGGTAACCAGAAGAACCTCATCTTAGCAGAGGTTGTCAAGCGACTCACCCTGCCGACAATGCTGCACCCGCAACCCTACACCATCGAATGGATCCGCCAAGGAAGTGACATCCAGGTCAACCAACAATGTGGCCTATCATATGACATGAAGCCCTTCAAAGACGAGGTATTGTGTGACGTTACCCCTCTCGAAGTTTGTAATGATATTTTGGGCCAACCATATTTATGGGAACACCATGTTGTATATTTGTCTAGGCCTCATAGTGTTATTATTACTTTGAACAAGAAATTGTACAGGATACTGGAGGCACTCCCACCTAGTGCTATTTCCGTGATATCTGCCAAACAATGCAGGAAGGTCATCTCTCAGACGAGGAAGTTTGTCTTCTTTGTGATTCACTCTCAGAATGAGAAAAAGATCGTAACCACATCTAGGGTCTCCGCGACCAACCTCTCCACACAATAGAAGAAAGTGGATAAGGTCGTGGAAGCATACTTAGATATCTTCTCCTCACCTACCAGGGTACCTCTGCACTGTTAGATCAGACACCCCATCGATTTGACCCCTAGTGCATTGATGCCCAATGGGCCAGTCTACCTCTGCTCTCTATTAGAGAATGAGGAGATCAAATGATAGATCCAAGAATTGCTCCACAAGGGGCACATCCGTCCCAACTCATCACCTTGCGAGAGCCCAATCGTGCTGGTACAAAAGAAATATGGAACCTGGCGACTCTGCATTGATTACTAGGCCTTGAATAAAATCACAGTCAGAAACCGGTACCCGGTTCCCCAAATAGATGACCTCCTTGATAAGCTCATAGGGGAAAAATACTTCAGTAAGATTGATATGAAGTCTGGATACCACCAAGTCCCAATAGAATAGACAGATGTATGGAAGATCGTCTTTAAGTCAAAGGAAGGTCTTTTCGAATGATTGGTCATGCCCTTTGGCTTGAAAAATGCTCCAACCACTTTCATGAGGTTGATGGATGATATCCTATGACCATTCACCAATACTTTCGTAGTGGTGTATCAGGATGACATTCTCTTTTACAACAATTCTTGGGAAGAACACTTGCAACATATTTAGCAGGTTCTGCACACCCTGCAACAACACAAGCTATACGCCAACTTGGAAAAATTCCCCTTTGGCATGGACATGGTCCATTACTTGGGCTACATCATTGATCAACATGGTGTACATGTGGATCTAGCCAAGATCCAAGTCATGCGTGATTGACCAGCCCCAACCACACTCACTGAGCTTCAGAGCTTCTTGGGCCTTGCCAATTTCTACTGCAGGTTCATGTTGGGATTCTCCCATATTGCATGGGCCCTCAGCCAAGTAACCAAAGGTGGTGGTAAGGAGAAATTTGTGTGGGGTTGGTCCCAACAACAAGCGTTCAATGATTTTAAGCAACACTTGTGCTCAGCCCTAGTACTTTCACTACTAGACCTGCAACAACCCTTTGAGATAGATACATATGCTTCAGACTATGCTGTGGGCACTATTCTCACTCAGCATGGCCACCCCATGGCCTATCATAGTGAGACACTATCAGATGTTGTCCATGAGTACCCTACTTATGACAAATAAATGTACTCCATTGTGCAAGCCCATTTCCAATGGAGAAATTACATTCTTGGGAAGGAGACAATCATTCACACTAATCATAAGCCACTGCAGTTCATGCAGACATAAGAAAGATTGCAGAATGAGCACCATCAGAAGTGGTCCACATACTTACAACAATTGCACCTCAAAATCAAGTATAAAATAGGAAGCACCAACCACGTCATTGATTTCCTCAATAGACCACCAGTCGTGACACTCGCCACGGTGCTAGACTCTTGTGGCCATGAGACCTATGGATGGACCCAACTTTATGAGACAGATCTAGACTTCGCCACTACCTACCAAATGTTGTGCGCAAATGTAGTTATCACTAATTTTCATCTTCAGGATGGCCTTCTATGTCGTTTGGGTCATATATGTGCTCCATCAAGCAAGTGAGAGAAGTTAATCTGGGAAGCCCACTACAGTCAAGTGGCATGACACTTCAACGTTGAAAAGACAGTGGCAATGATGCAGAAACATTTCTATTGGTCGAAACTTTGACAAGAGTTCAACAAGTATACTAGGTCCTACACTGCCTGTGCTATTGGAAAATTGAACACTAAGAAATAGGCCATGTACACCCCTCTGCCTACTCCTGACATGCCATGGGAATCCATATCCATGGACTACATGTCGAGCCTCCCATCCACCAAGCGGGGAAATGAATTTTTTTGTGGTTGTTGATCACTTTTATATTTTGGCCGCCTACAAGAAGAACATCACAACAGAGGCCACTACCAAGCTCTTCTTTGAACGAGTCTGGGTACATTTTGGAATCCCATAAACCATTGTCTCAGATCGAAACAATTTATTTCTCAACACATTCTGGTTGAGCCTCTGGTCACTGCTGGACACTAAGCTCAGCAAATCCACAACCTTCCACCCCCAGACATATGTCCAAACCGAGGTCGTAAATCGAATGATCGTGCATATCTTGCGCATCTATAATTCCAGTCACCCTCGCACATGGGATTAGAGTTTTCCCTATGTCCAGTATAGCGGCCACAACTGATCCTTTCATAGTTCAACTGGACACAACCCTTTTCAGGTGGGGTTGGGATTCTAACCATTGGTTCCCATAGATGTTGCACTACCCCTTGCGGTCACCTCGAATGACTCATCTCTTGATCCAACTGAAGAAGACAAAGCCACCTGGTTCATTGAGCGGATCCAACACAACCATCAACAGGTTCAAGATATCCTATAGAAGTCCAATGACAAGTACAAGCAGTGCCATGATCAACATCGGGTGCCACATAAGTTTCAGGTGGACGACAAAGTTTGGTTTGCATTTGCAGAAAGAAGGCCTTACCAGACCCCATCGAAAGCTTCACCCAATCTGTTATGGGTCGTACACCATCACCAAGGCCATTGGTGTTAATACTTTTGAGCTCAACATTCCTCCTTTCCTTGGCTTGCACCCAATGTTCAACGTGGATCTCCTTCGACCTTATTTCCCATCATTATTGGACACCTCAGAGATAGAAGAACAATTGACACTAACAGAGCTCAACCCCATTTACATACAAAAAACATCCAGTGATCATATTGTGGACAAACATGTCAAGGGAACTCTCCAACAAAGGATCCAACTTTACCGAGTTGTCAAAGCAGGGAAACTCCTACACCAAGGCAAGTGGCTCACCCGTGGCCAAATTCAACAAAAATTTCCTCATCTAATGGGAGCACTCAATGCAATGGAGACGATTGCTTCCTAAGGGGGGAGGATTTATCTAGATGGATTTCGGTGGCCTCCCACCTATTCCAATTGGCTCATTTTGGCAGTTTTCTAGTTCGACAGTTCTTTCCTAGTTTTTGGGTCCCTAACTTCCGGGGCCGTTTTGAGGCCCTAAACAACATTTTAAGGGCTCACCATAGAAAAAGTGTGTAGGGCTTGCCATATAAACACATGCGTATTCCTCATATAGACCTTTCCAACAGGCTATCATGCGCCTAAAACATATATCGTATGCAAAAGTTATGAGCCTGAGAAGTTGATGTACTAACTTACCCAAACAAGGCCCACATGACTTTTGGTGCTTCATCTCCTAGGGTTAGGTTTTTGGATGTCTATGGTTTTTGACATTCCTGTTTATTGTAAAAATGACTTGAGAGCTTCATGGTAATCATCTTCTTGCGAATGAGCACAACCATCACATCTCTTCTCAAAGATAATCCACCACTATTCTAGCAAGCTTGTTTTCCACTGCATTTTACAGTTTTAGCTTATTTCCTTATTGAATAGAAACCAATTTTACTATATATCTGTTATTCTGTGTTAAACATCTTTTCATAAAAATCTGTATTCATTTTGTTTTTCTCATAAAATCTGGATCTTCCAAAAACTCATAAATAAGTGGTTCTTATAAATCCCATAGTTATCATAGTTATCAATAGAGGGACTAACATATAAACTTCATATAAACTTATAAAGCACTTATCACATGAGCTTAAATGGTTAGTGGGGAACATCAATTCCTTTATAAAGGACTCAATTTATTTTTCTCAACATGATTAAGAACATTAAAGCTGACACAAATGATATTATTGTAATCGTTGATGTAGTTTATCTTTTTACAAAATTCTTATTAATAGAGTGGTTAAATTTTTCAAAGAGATTACAAACCAAAAAACAATAGAGCTGATTGAGATTCCTTTGAAATCCACATTTTTCATTGTATATGAGCATAAATGTGGTGTATCTATCAAATTATTTATGTCTCCCATTGTGGCCAATTTATTCTTGGAAGATCTTTAGAATAAAGCCCTTGGTTCTTCTCCTCTACAACCTAAGTTGTAGATAATATTTGTAGATGACACCTTTGTCATTCGGGCACATAGACATGAGAATGTAGACAAATTTGTGGATCACCTCAATAATCAATGTGAGCATATTAAATTCACCATGGAAATTAAATAAATGGAAGCCTGCCATTTCTACCCGTATTGTTCATAAAGATACCTAATGGGTATATGACACACTAGGTATTTAGAAAAAATCTTTATATAGAGCAATACCTTCATGTTGAGTCCCACCACCATCCCACTCATAAATTTGGGGTTCTCAACACTTTAGCAACCAGAGCCCTTAGAACCTTTGAAAATGATCATTTGGAGGAAGAAAAACTTCATCCCCTCAAGGTCTTCAAACACAATGGTTATAAGGAATATCAAGGGATCAATGCCTTTCAGAATGCTAGCAAAGGTCCAAGGAACAAATATTATACTGAGGAGGCCTCCAAAGGCTTCATTCCCTACATAGAAGGAACTACAGATAAAATTGTCAGGGTTTTAAAAAGAAAAAAAATTAGTGCAACTTTGAATCCCCTAACCATGATTAGGAACTCCCTTCAATTTTTTAAGTACCCCATTGATCTCGCAAAATAGAAAGACATCTACATGGTTCCTTGTTCATATGGGGAACCTTACATTTGTGAAACCAATCATGCAATAATCTTCAAAATAAAAGAACGTACACACATATAATATTAAGTACATGTCAATTGGGTTTAGCCCGAGTGGTTTGTGCTGAGGGGTGTTTTTCCCCCCACCTAGGTTCAATTTCCGCAAGTAACATGTTGAGCTCTTAAATGAGCAAAGCTATCGAAAAAGCCTTGGCTTAATACAAAATCTGGTTTACTCTAGATACCATCCTCAAAATGAAGAGAAATTCCCGATAAATTTCCCTAAACTCTATTCCAAAGTAAAAAAATCTAATATTAAGTACACACATCTAATATTAAGTAGAATTGTGTTTTCCCTTCCATCTTCCATATTGGTGGATAGATAATATGAAACACTATATTTGCATTAAAGAAACCAAAATTGACCATTACATTAATAGAAAATTCAGGGAATCAATCAAGATTGAAAAGTTTTTGGATAGTAAATTAAAACAATGCGTGGAATTCTACCATTGAAAATGGAATCCCAACATTAAATCAATCAATTAAGATTTAAGTCAAACTTTAAAGTGAGAGAGTACTTATTTAATAGGAAATATTAATAAAAACAAATTTGAATAAAGAATAATAATTGAATAAATTAAAAGTAGAAATATGATAAATTTAAATTTGAAATTAAAAAAAAAAGATAAGAATTAAAAAAATTAAAAATAATAATATATTAAAATTAGGATTAATAAAAGCTAGGATTAAAAATAAAAATAAAATTAAAATTAATGAAGGAAAAAATTAGAACTTTTAATAATCATCATAAATCCATCTTAACCTAAGATCTATGAAGTGTTTAAAGGGATCAAATTTCTCAAGGTGCAAACTTTTAACCTTTTTCTCAAGTTTTTCACTCAAAAAAATGTTTTTACCTGGGGAGATTTGATCACTTTGGTTGCTTGATAGATCTCGATTAAATAGATCTATGTTGATTTAATACATTAATATTAAAGTATTAAAAATATAAGTATATATTTTTAGTATATTAATATATTTAATAATATATTACTACCTCAGTAATCACTACATTGTTACCACATTGTTTTGACGATCTATTAATTGAATCTAGGGCAAATCGAAACATAACAAATTCAAACATATATA
>SNQJ01S0001916.1:59301-94961 GCA_010110895.2 Picea sitchensis | reverse complement strand
TGAGGTACATGTTGGGTACATGGTTGAGACAAGTAGTTGATGAGTTGGAACATACATGAAGTGTATAGTTGATGATGTTGGTACATATTGATGAGTCATAGTTGATGAGTAGTTGATACATGATTGGTACATACTTGGTACATGGTTGGAGGAACTTGCTAGTAGTATTGTTGACACATGGTTTATGGATGATGTAGCATACTTGTATTGGTATATTATTAGAAGCACATATTGATCTTGGTGATGATTATGAGTTGTCATGTTATGCTTGGTTGATGCACATCTTTGAGAGTTGTCTTGGTGAGTATATCTGATTTGGTTGAGAAGATTGATGAGATAGGTTGTTGTGATAGGTTTTTTGGATAGGTTGTTGTGACATGTTATTTGTACAGGTATGGTAGATGGTTGATGCACTTGTTCATGGTACAGGTTGAGTTACAGGTTGGTGCATGGTTGATGCACTTGTTTATGGTACAAGTTGATTACAGGTTGTTTGGTACAGGTTTGTGCATGGTTGATACACTTGTTTATGGTACATGTTGATTAGAGGTTGAGGTACAAGTTGATGCATGGTTGATACATGGTTTAGGTTATTGGTATAGGTTGTTTGGTGCAGGTTGATTGGTACAGGTTTACAACAATATATCTCACAGTGATAGTGTGACAGTGGTTCCATCATTCTACTTCTACATCAAGGCGGTTGGACGGGGCAAGGGAAGGTGGTTGTAGCCACCTTCCAGTTGTATCTATAGAACATAGGGGGTCGTAGCCTCCTTCTGGTTGTAGCCAGAGAATTGGGGAGTTGGAGCTTCCCTCAGGTTGTAGCCTGAGAAATTAGGGGGTTGGATCCTCCTTCCAGTTACAGCTGGAAAGAAAAAGAAGTTGGTGCTCCCAATGAATGTAATTCTTAAAGACATACAAGAAAAAGCATTCCATGGTTTTATCCCACTTTGGGTTTCCATGTAAAACACTGGTGTACTGTGTATGTGTATGATTGCTCATTTGTTCATTGTTTACTTACTCTGCAACTATTGGATGATAATGCTACATTGATATAACACTTGCATTTTATGGTGAAAAAAGATTAAATTTCTCTATTACTGATTCACCCCCCCTCTTAGTAATCCAACAAAATTTGCTATAAATAGTGAAAAAAAACAATTTTACTATACCATTTGTATTTTTTACCCAAATAGTGGATTTTGGACCAAATTGTGTCCGAATTTCAATTGTTGATTGCGGGAGCTACGAGCGACATAATCGACGACTGTATGGACTAGGTAATTCATCTTCTCTCCTCTTTTTGTTTAGTCGATTAAATTTTTTAATTAGGCATCATTTTCTAAGTTATTTAGGGCACAACTTCAAAGATGAGTTGTATGTGGTCTACAGTTTATCGAGTCGCGCATAATTATACACAACTGTTTGAAAAACAACTAGCGTATAAGCGACCCTATACACGACTGTGTACACTATAGCTCGCGTATATGTCTGTGGATAATTTTTTTTAATGGTTGCTAACTGAAAAAAGGGTTTGACTCTTTCAAGATGGTGCTAGAGTGGAGAGAAAGAGAGCATGAGGAGGTGGATGCTGCAGTTGAGAGAGATCCAGGGGCCCAAATGGCCTTAAATAGATGTGGGATATATAAGTTTTGGGATATCAAAGGTATGAGGGCTGAAGTGAGATTGCTTCAGCTGCTTGCGAACTACTAGGATCCAGATAGTGAGACCTTCAACCTTGATGGACAACCATTAAGGATTGGTGTTGAGGACATTTCTTGACGGGATTGTCACATTGGGGTGAGGTGGTCAACCTCAAATCCTAAGGAGCTAGGAGTGGCATGAGTATTGAGGATTCATAGCCACTCATTAGATTCTAGGGACCAAGAAGGTAGGGAGCCAATTCTCAATCAGAGCAATAAACAATCTGAGTCTCAAGATTGTTTTCCTAGTTTTGACATGGATCACAGGGTTGACCTCTTTGCACTAGGAATTGAGGCCACTTATGTTCTATTTAGTGGAGTGCTTGTGATCCATGGTGTACAACTGATGCACCTCACTGTTGGCCAATATGAAGAGCTAGTTGACAGAATGTAAACTGGGTAGAAAGAGGAACTTCATGTTCTCGTCTATCCTTTGTAGCTTTTTATTTGAGTGGGTTCCAGGTTTGGGCCCTAGAGTTGAGATTATTCTATGTGGACCTCACGATCCAGCCATGGCACGGTGGATTGAGGTGATGAGGCGATAGAGGGTGGTAGGGTGCCAACACCCTACAACGATGAATTTTTCTTCTGGTGGAGTCGACAAGTGATAGCTCTGGATGACTACCATTATGTTGGGATTGACTTCAAAGGAGATCTGGATATGCCGTTACCACCAGGTTCTTCCTACGGAGACATAGGTATGTCACATTTTTTTAAATATTTGATTTTTTTGTATTTTTGTATAGGAAAACAAAAATATTTTTCTATGATGTTAAGTACTAATTAAACATGTATGTGATGAAGACATATGTCCACAACGATTGGACAGACTTCCATGACATCTTCAGAGGCACCAGGGAGATGAGGTAGTGAGAAGGGACACAAATACAATGCTTCAAAATGTGCAGGGAAACCTGTCTCGTTTGACGCAGAGGATTCCCATGGTTCAGATGGAGGATCTGCTGGAGGCTATGCAATGGCAAGTAGTAGGTGTGCCCCGTGCTTGGGTACGACTCTTTAGATGTCTCACAAACACCATAATATGCTATCATGAAACTCATCTGGTGCCACAGGCGTAGATGTTGTGATTATTGTATGATCGACTGTATATGTATATTGAGGGTGTCAGCCCCAATTTTGCACGATAACATCATATTTTTTGAAATATATATAAAAACATGGTTCTTAGGCTTAACTTGTGTTACAATGTGTACATTGATGAAATTTTTTTCCTTACTTTAGTCATGTGAGAAATTCCAATATAAATCAAAATTAGCATATGCATTTGAAACATAATTAGAACTTCTAGGTATGTGATGATAAGTAATAAAATCAAACTGTCATTCCAAAAGTCATACCTGTAGGAATCATCAGAGTAGAGTAGGGTCACACACACGGTAATTGTCATTCAACTAATATACTACTAACTGGGAGTCCAGGGGAACTTCTAACGAGCGAATACCATGTGAAATGGCATTATGTAAAATTTCTATAACAATGCTATATTCGACCACATTATTCATGGATGGCCCTAGGCATACGCCACCTAAAGAAACCAGTAGAATATCGAGTGAGTAAACAAACCAAGCGGTGGAAGCCAAGTTCCATGTATGGCGACTGGCCCCATATGCGGATCCTAAGTAGACCGAAGACTTCGTTGACATCTGCCAACCAAGGGAAAACGTGATAAACAAGATGAAGATAAAAATAAAGGGAAAATATGTTTACACTAAATTACATTAGTATACAAAGAGTTACGCCCAATCTTGGGGCTCAAGCATAATATCTTTTCAAATAGAGCCCATTCCTAGGCTCAACCAACATGTTCCCTTCAGAATATTCTAATTCATAGGCTCTTTTTTCTAAGACACGTTGCACGATATAGGGGCCATGCCACATGGGTTTGAACTTGCCTGCCCCCAGTGGTTCTTTGGATTGATAATATAGAAGGACCAAGTCACCCTCAATGTACAACCAAGGATATACAAACTTATCGTATTGGAACTTGACATGCCTTTTATTCGCTTCATTAGCCATAGAGGCATCTCAATGCTGCTCATCTAGAATCTCTAGGTGTACAAGGCATTGTTCGAGATATAAATTTTCAGGTAGGAGTGTAACTTCCAATCTAAGAGAAGGGATTTCACATTCAATAGGTAAGATCAATTCCACACCATGTACCAACTGGAAAGGAGAAAAACCAATGGAAGTCTTGACCGAGGTTCGATATGCCCAAAGTGATGGATAAAGCATTATATGCCAGTCATATTTTCTCTGGTTGGCATTTTTCTGCAAAATGGTCTTGAGAGACTTGTTCATGGCCTCTACTTGTCCATTTTCTTGGGGGTAGTAAGGGAAAGAATGACCATGCTTAAACCAAAGTTTAGATGTTATTTCTTTCATCATTTCATTCTGAAAGTGACTGCCATGATCATTGACAATCTCACTCAGGATTCCGAACCTGGCTATAATTTTATTGAATACGAATAAGGAGACATTATTCCCATCAAATTTAACTATAGGCATGGACTCGACCCACTTAGTAAAGTAGTCTACAACCACGATGATGTGTTGATGCCCCCCTAGTTGAAGTGGGGTTGCAATCCACAAATACCACTCCCCACTTGGTGAAGGGACCGACGATAACGACTGGATGGAGAGGAGTTGGATGCGAGTGCATTTTATGAATGAAAACCTCGTAGGGGTGACACTTCTTAACGACTTCGACACAATCCCGGATAGATGACACTTATTAGCTTGCAAAATTTTCTGGGTTGTCGCAAGCTCGGATAGATGACCACCACAAGCCCCACTGTGGAATTCGTTTGGAACATACTCGAATTCTTCGTGAGTTAAACAATGACACATGATATTATCTACTCCTTGACGATACAGAGTGTCACCGATGATAAGGTAGTTCTTAGCTTGGTATCGTATACATCGTCGGTCATCTCATGAGAGATGCTGAGGGAACTTCAATGTTTGAAGATAGAGAACATTGTCTCCATACCAAGGGTTTGATGATGATACAAGGAAAATGTGTTCATATCCATAAATGAATCAACATGAATAACATCCTAATCTAACCAAGGGAAGTCAGATATTAACTCTGCAAATACTAGTGATTTTTTGGATTTCGCAGAAGAGAAATCCAGATCGAATTCCTGTAGGATGACAATCCATTTATTTCACTTCCCCCCAATGATACTCCTTGTAAGGACGTATTGAAATGGATTTACATCGACAACCACAATAGTTTTTCAAAGAAATATATAGTATCATAATCATTGTACTGTGTGCACAGTAGCTAAAGCTATCTTTTCCCCATGAGAATACTTGAGTTCATGGCCGACTAAGTTTCGACTAAGATAGTAAATGATGTGCTCACAGATCTCATCATCCTTCTGAACTAACACCATACCAATCGACTCTTCGGACGTGGAGACATAAAGCAAGTAATATCTACCATAGTCTTAAGACTTCAACAGAGGCATCGATACCAAGGCTTACCTCAAAGCATCGAAATATTCTTGAGCTTGCTCATCCTAGATAAAAGGAGTGTCATTCTTCAAGAGACACATGAAACCCTTAGTAATATTGGCATAGTTCACTATGAACTGTCGTGAAAAGTTACCTTTCCCCTATAAATCTTGAAGTTGGTGAATAGTGCATGGGGGAGGCAATCAAAGTATTGCCTCAACCTTTAATGGATATACCATGATCCCAGTCTCAGAGACTAAAAATCCTAGAAGTCAACCTGACCTAACACAAAAGATGTATTTATGAGGGTTCAACCAGATGCGATAATGGAGACATATTTCAAATACTAGCCGAAGGTGCTTAGGGTATTCCACTCTCTTACGAGAGTGAGCAGCAAGATTGCCGAGATAGGCTTTGACTATATGGTTGAGATCATGAAATGTGAAGGTCATAGCTTGTTGGAAGGTTGCTCCGACGTTTTTAAGGCTGAAAGGCATCTTCTGTTATGCGAAAGTACCCCAAGGGAAAATAAATTCCATCTTATGTTGGTCCTTGGGTTTAATCTGAATTTGGTTATACCCTAAAAATCTCTCCATGAAAGAAAAAAATTATCTTCCCGCACACTCGTCGAGAATCTGATTGATGAAGGGTGTCGGGGAGTTGTCTTTAAGACATGCTTTATTCAGGTCACAAAAATCCATGCATACGTAGATGGTTCCTTGTTTTTTATTCACAGGAACGGGATTGGATACCCATTCAATCAAGGTAACCATGTAGATAAATCCAACATTAAGCAATTTTTCTATCTCTGCCTTAATAGCAGGGGCCTTCTTGGGATTGACAGCTCTAAGAAGTTGTGAAAAAGGGTTAGCATGCAGGTAAGTTTTAATCTCATGTTCGACAATTCGAGGGTCGATTCCTGGCATCTCTTCATATGACCAAGTGAATGCATCTCAAAATTCCTTGAAGAGTTCGGTGTAGATCATAATTCTTCTGGCGAACAATCCACACTGATGTATACATTTTCAACCTTGCCAGGAGTATGAGAGATATTGACCGTGATGGTAGGAGATATACTCGCCATGTTTCCCACGACATCAATTCTGTGTGTATCAAGTGGAACTACGACGTGACCGACTATCTCGCTCAAGGTAGATCTAAAATCATCTTGTTCGATTCTAGCAAGCTCTGGGAGGACACAAGAGTGATTATGCATATCATCCCAAGGTTTGTTGGAACCATTCATGGCCTCAATGATATCTTCATATGAAGGCAAAGTCTCATCGAGGTAGTCATGTGAACAAGACTATGAAGTGGCCCACAGGAGCTCCAGAATAGGATCCTCCTCGTCCATCTGCGAGGTAATAGGATCCAGATTGGAGAAAGAGTGAATAACAACTTGATACACAATCTCTATTGCCAATAGTGGCATGGTCATTCCAGAATTTAAATGACCTTCACAAGACGTCGTCGAGGAAGGTAGGATCCAAGGATTGTTAAAATAGGAAGTGCGGAAAGGAACGAACCTCTCTGACGAAACATGCCTACTGGACATGGCATATATATGGTGAACTGGTGCCATGAAGTTGAAGGTACCCATAAGGGATGAATACATTCCAACAACGATATTCTCAGTTGTTGGTTGAGAATTGTTGATCATGGGGATCGACGGTCCAACACATGCATTGGGGTTATCGTACACAAAAGACAACTAGTCGATCGTCACGATCTTCCCATCGTGAGGAAATTAAAGAGTACGAAATAAAGATGATACCATTGCAGTCATAGTGTAAGTCCAATTGCGTCCTAGTAACAAGTTATAGTCGAGGGGTGTATCAACCACCTCGACATCTACCTCTACCATCTTCCCACCTAACTAGACCAGAAAGAAAGGAAGAATACCATGAGGGTGGAAGGAACGACCGTCAAAAGAAGTCAACATGGTCGGAGACTGTGAAAGGGTCGGAGAGCCAAGGGATTTCCAACAGACCAGGGACATCACATATGTTGCAACACCTTCATAAACAATAGTATGTTTTATGGTATACTTTGAGTAACCCACATGGATTTTGAATGCCACATGGTAAGACAACCGAGGCTTCACATCTGTGACGTCAAAATTGATAAATTTTGAGCCACAAGGATCTAAATATCCTAATGCAGATAACAAGGAATTCCTCTATTAAGGACACATTTGGAGTACCTCCAGAGTCGACATCGCACAAGGGGTTTGACCTAGATCCTCAACAATAGAGTCATTCTAGGCAGCTCTAGCATTAGGATTGTGGGTAGAGCTCTTGAGTATTCCTTTCAGAATACAAGGTGGGGGATCTAGTTTTTAATTTTGTAAGGGCATCTCTGGAGGAGGAGGAGACGCTAGACCAGGTACAGTCTATGGAGAACTGTAATCGTGAGATCAAGTGGCTACATTAACCTCAGATTTAACCATATTGATGCACGGTCACCATCTTGCATCAGTGGGTTTTGAATCCCACTCGCCACATTTCCAGAATTCAAGGAGCTCGAGGCTATGTGCTGGTTATGTGGAAAAGGATTAGTCAGCACAGCGGGTAGTAGAGATAAAAGCCTCGCAGCTTGTGAAAGTTTGGGGCATAAATGGTTAAGGTGATTGTCTGTACAAAGATTACAGGGAAACTTCACCTTCCACCTTTCTTTCTTGCCCTCACCAACATTATTATTCAACTTCTCATTATTACTATTGTCCTTTGGTTTATTATTATTCTTCCCACCCTTACGATTATTATTACGTCCTTTCTTTTTATTCCCTCCTGGTTGCTAGTTACCATTCGGGCTGGTTGATGATTGCAAAAAAGGTATATATGACAACTGAGTGGGATTGTAGGACACAAATGAAGTTGGCCCTCCTACAGACAACACTTTCAAATGGCTTGTCACCGAGTCTGCGAATTTCACATTGGCGGAGCCTACAATGCCATCGGCATGAGGCCCAGGATTTTGTCTAGGGTCATAGTTTGATGTCGGTGCATCTGGAAGAATCTCATATAACATCCCAGACTAAGAATATATAATATCTAATTTTTGGGCTTTAAAAATCGCTTCTTCCTCAGATGTAACCCTGAATGTAGAAATATCCTTCGAAATATAAGGCAAGAGAGACTTAAGGAACCACTCTAGCAGGAATTTCGGGGGCATGTAAGCCTTGATCAACCTCTTACATATACACCACTCCTGGATGTGATATGAGATATGAGTGGCCTTGTGATCCAAAAAGGATCCAGAGAAGGCTAAGAACAACCTAGAAATCGCAGAGGTAACTCAAGATGCTCACAATGGATTTAGTAGACAGAGAAAGGGTAGAAATTCAGATTTCCCAAAACTCAGTGAAAATGGCATGATCGTGAAGAGCGCCTTGCAATATTTGTAATGGTGCAAACGACTCATCAAACAGAGTTACAGATCGAAATATATTCACAGTCAAAGTTTTGGTCAACTTAGCCCAATCAACAGGGATGAGTCAACATCTGTACCACTGACGTCAGCATCATTACAGATGATGTCATCATCTATACAACTTATGTGGCAAGTGCATATGGTGACATGTGTCATGATGACATGGAAGCACCAGAGGCTACCATGTGTCACTCATTTTTGGACTTTTCAGGCCGACATGTGGACCAATGAAAAAGTTGCACGTGGCATCCGTACAACACATGGCAGGATGATGTCGCATAGAGGTGACGTGGTAGGGTGAATGTACAAGGAGGTGATGTGGGCCAATGTTTGGCTGCCACGTGGCCCAGTCATGGGCTACCACATGGCAGTGGGAAAATTCCTAATGACACCCAACAGCCAAAAATTTAAATATATATATACTGCCAAATTTGGCGGCGGTTCTGCCAGATTGGCCGAATATTCCAACCGCCCACCATTTTAGTAGCCATCACGCCAAAATTGGAAAGGTTTCCAAAATCTTTTATAACCATATGCTAAAATGGGAGGCCCACGAGTTCGACCCCGGGACCTCCACCTAACCAACGCCTTCAAATAACCTCCGCCAACCAATGCACCCAACAACCCTTTATTGCATAACCGCCCGACATTTGATTATAAAAAGGGGCTTCTGCTAATGTACGAGGGGAGGAGAGACCAAGGTGAGGCCGTATGGACAGGGCACACATTTGGAGAAATTTTTCCAGTCATTAATTACAGGTGTAGGCACAGACACCGAGGTGAGATTTTTCTTGGGTTCAAAAGTGCCAGACTTGGATCGAGGCGTGGAGACAGTGATTTTTAGGTAATTCGACGCCATGAACATAGTGGTGATGCTTTTTTTTTTTTTCTGACCTAAGAAAATCTTTTGTAGCTTAACTCCATAATGAGGTATACTTATATGTTTTGCCCAATTCTTTTGTGGAGTTAATAAAAAAACCTACCCATTTGAGAGCGGGACCCAAAGTCATAGTCCACCATGGACAAACTTCGTTATCAAGTTTTTGCATTCATATTGCATTTTTATGTCTCTTTCCTTTTGAGATTTTCCTTCTTTATGGTGTACTTTAGTTTATGCTCATTTAATACAATTCTTTAATAAGTCATCGGACGAAAATATCCCAGATCATGTTGGTATTAGAGAAGTCATCTTTGACTTGAACTGTTGAGTATGAATGATTACTAGGGCTAAGAATAAGTAAGGTGAAGGAACTCTAAAGGATTTCAATCCCGAAGTTGGTCGTGCATCCCGAAGGAATAAAATGGCAGAAGAGGACAAGTGTGATGAATAGGAGAAAAACTTTCACATGGTATTTTATCACATGTTAGAAATGGTCGAACGAATGTATGGAGATTACGAGAAGAGGATGAAGAAGAATAAGAATAAAAATGAAGCACATGTAGGTGATGATGCTTCGTTAAACCAATGAGCTAGAAGAGATCCTCCTGAGCCTCCATCTTCACCTTCAAGTTCTATTTCTTCTTCCTCTGAGCATTCTCATCATTCTAGCCATAAAGCCTCTTTTAAGAAACCATTATTAAAGCTTGATGTAAAATTTTCTTTACCTATGTTTAATGGAGAGGCTATTCCTGAAAATCTAGATAATTTTATCCGACATGTGTAAGTATATTATCGTGTTCAGTGTATTGATGAAGAGGAAGTTAAAGTGCAACTAGATTCTCTTCGGTTGGAAGGCACCACTCTCGAATGGTGGGAGAGCAAGCTCCAGGACAGGAGTAAGTGTGGTAATCTTCTTTCCTCATGGTTGGAATTTAAATCAGAGATAAGGAAGCAGTTCAATCCATTAGTGTTTTTACATATAGCGATGATGGAAAGGAAAACTTTAAGGCAAAGTAAATGTCAAACTGTACAAAGTTTCACAGAAGAATTTAGGAAGAAATCTCTTGCATTGAACATTCTTTTGGATTCTTATGAAACTTTAATGAAGTATATTGGCACACTTCACAATTATATTCGTCATACTTTTCTCTTGTTTAACCCCACTAATCTTGATGAAGTTTGTGTGCAAGCCACTCACCTTGAGAATAGGGGGAAACATTTTCAAGAACATCCCACGAAGAAACCTTCCAATTTCCCACAAAATAATTTCAAGAAGTTCAAAAGAAAGGACAAGAATACCGCTACAGTAACGAGAGAAGGAGGAAAACCATCTTGCACTCATTTCAAGAAGAGTGGTCACGATGAAGAACATTGTTGGAAAATGCATCCAAAAAAGAAACCGAAATAGTTCAGTGGAAAGGGAAAGACAAATATTGTTGCTACAATGCAACAATATCTTGGTTTCGATTCAGGAGATGAAGGAAATATCACAATGGTTGGAGTACAAGGTAAAGATTCCCTTCATGCTAGTTCAAGTTCCAATAATGAATCTCATGATTATGAAAAAAAGAGGAACGAGTTATTTCATATAAGAGTTGTATCTAAACATACTAAGATAGATACATTATTCGATCCGTGTTCCCAAGTAAACTTAATATATGAATCATTTATCAAGAAGATGGGTCTTGTAACAAAACCACATTCAAAGCCTTATCCTCTTGGTTGGGTATGTGATAAAGAAAAACTCAATGTCATCGAGCAATGTAGGATCATATTTTCTATTGCTTCAAAGTTGATTGATGAAGTGGATTTGGATGTTGTACCACTTGATATATGTGGCATAGTGTTTGGGAGTCCTTATCTTTATGATATAAAATACATCTTCTTTTGTCATTAGAACAAATACCACCTTACTAAAGGGGGAGTGGAATATATTGTTATATCTCACAACATGAGGGTAAATACAACACTTGTTAGTGTAGGAAAAATGAAAAGACTCATAAACATTAATAAGATA
Source organism: Picea sitchensis (assembly GCA_010110895.2). Classification (NCBI taxonomy): domain Eukaryota; kingdom Viridiplantae; phylum Streptophyta; class Pinopsida; order Pinales; family Pinaceae; genus Picea; species Picea sitchensis. Next base: position 83,449 of record SNQJ01S0001916.1, on the reverse strand, counting down.
TATGTAATTATGCTCATCAGAGAGAAAGATGTCGGGAAATATGATGCTTTCCAAGTATGTGATCCAAATCATAAAATTGAATTAATTGATATTGTCTCTAAGTATGATGATGTTGGAACAGGGGCAGACCCGAATTTTATCTCCAAGAGCGCACCAACAATCCCTAACTACTAGCCCTTTCGGCAACACCTGCGAAGCAGATGCTGTCTCACCCGAAGCAACTATGGGGGGGTTGTAGGAAATAGATGTTTACAACCAAGGGGATATCAAGTGGATCCAACACAAACTCAATACAACATGCATATATCACTTATCATCTTAGATCTATTTCACACAACTATCTATTATATCTAACACAGTAATGCAATAGCAGTATATCAAAAGGAAAAGAACATAGCATGAATCACACACTACACAAGGTATACGTGGTTCACCCTCTCTCTAGGTATACGTCCAAAGAACTGTTCTTTATAATATCTTAAAATGAAACATACAGTTCTTGTCTGCGCTCTCAGCTAGAATATCTTCTCTCTTCTCCTCTCTGTCTCTCCCTTATCTGTGCACCCAGCTACAGGGTTGTTCTTCGCACCCAGATGAAGATCTTACAATACAGAAGGCTCTCGTACTCAACACTTCTTTCTCACTCAATATTACTCACTCGATCACACAATGACAAAGACAACAACAACAATCATAACACCAACCCATCCCAGGTCATTTAGACTTCTATTTGTACATTACAATAGCTCACTGACATCCTTAGGTCGAAACCTAGGTGTCAAAAACCCTAGATACCAAAACCCTAGGTGTCTAAAATACTAGGTCAACTTGACCTATGTTTTTAGGGCTTCGCCAGCATGTCTTTCCTTCCTTCTTGCGCGGTGCTCCACAACATCCAATGGTGGATTTTTCCACTTGATGAGTAGTCCACAATCCTTCTTCCTTGCTGATCTGTCATCCTCAATCTCCTCATCCAACGAATTTCTTCCTTTTAATTTGCTGCGTCTTTTCTTCTCTTTTTCTCACTTCGACAGAGTAACAGTCACTGTTTCTTCCACGCAATTTACATTTTGTATTTTCTGCCTTAACCTTCGCTTACTTCCATTACCAAGGGCCAACAGGCCCCCAACACTCACCTGTGACTTGTCCCGAGGAACTCCAGATCTGATCTTTCTGTTTTACTTCAACTTCAGACTGCATAGTGTAGCCTTTGCTTTCTACTCTATGCATCCTCTCCTTCCTTGTGAAGACTATATTTTCTGTGTCTACTACCCAGTTTCAACTGCACCTGGTACCTAGACCCTTTTCCTCATGCTTTTACTAAGAGCTGTGAGGCAGCAGGTTGTCACAATACAATTTCAACAGACTCGCATTCACTAATCCTTCTTTCCATTCTCCCTTCAAAGTATTCAACTTCACAACCTCCTTCTGTAACATAGGCGACCTCATATGGCCCGAGCCAATGCATTCTAAACTTCCCAGGATGCTTCATGAATTTACTGTCATATACCAATACCATATCACCTTGCTTAAACACCTTCTTCTTAATGTGTATGTCATGGTAGGCCTTCTCTGTTTCCTTATGTACCTGCTGATGGAATCCTGCAATAAATCTATCTTCTTCTAGTTTGACCAACTATGCAATCCCTTCTCAAACAATGCCAGTGTCGTCCATATCTGTAAAGGAAACAATTATTAAGCTTGGTACCAAATATTCCATTGGGACAACAACTTCGAGACCATACACAAACTTAAAAGGGGTCTGCATTGTTAGCTTCTTACAAGTGGTTCTATAGGCCCACAGTACCCCTGGTACTCTTAAATCCCAGTCATATCTATTAACACTGCAAATCTTCGTCAGCGCTGTCTCCAAGATCTTGTTGAATGCTTCCACTGTCCCATTTTCTTGTGGATGGTAAGGCATGCTCTTCTGATGGTGGACTGCAAATTACTCAATTAGGGATTCAACTGTTTTATTTATGAAATGTGTGCCTTGATCACTCATAAGGATCTTCGAGTATCCAAACCTGGTTATGATGTCATCGAATATGAAGTGTGCAACTGTAGTTTCACTAGAGTCCTTAAATGCTCTTGCTTTAGCCCATCTGGTCAAATATTATGTCCCAGTAATGATGTACCTTGCTCCTGTCTGCTTTCCTAGTGGGTTTATAGGTCCCACGAAGTCAATGGCCCATTTCTCAAATGCTTGTAGGGTCAGTTGTGGTGCTAAGGGAATTTCATCTCTTCTGGACAGTTTCCCAACTCTTTGGCATACATCGCAGGCTCTGTAATAGTCTTTAGCATATCTGTGTAAGGTAGGTCACCAAAGGCAAGCTCTAAGAACCTTCTACGCAATGGATTTCCCTACGTAGTGTCCTCCAACGATGCCTTTGTGAGTTTTATCAAGGATCAATGGCCACTCTGCCTCCATAACACACCTTCTCAATATCTCATCAGGTCCCATTTTGTATAGCTGTCCATCTATAACTGAAAATTTGACAACGCACACTACTAGTTGTTTCTTCTGGGGAATTGTAAACTCACTAGGTGCCATTCCTATTGACAGGAACTGGATAATCTCTGCGAAGTGGTCATCAATCTTTCTAATGGCCAATAACTGTGCATCCGACAGTGCATCCTCCAAACTGGTTGGCTCTTTGCCATGTTCCAACCTTGACAAGTGGTCAAGACCTTTGTTCATTCTTCCTGGTTTAACTACAATCTCAAATTCATATTCCTGAAATAGCAGAAGCCATATTCATATTCTCCCCCCCAACACTTGCTTCTTGACTATGTATTTCAGTGTGAAGTGATAAGTAAACATTTTAAAGTGGCCTCCCAACAAGTAGTGGCGAAATTTCTATAGCACATACACCATGGTTAACCCTTATCTCTCAGTAGTGGTGTAATTAATCTAAGTTGTGGATAGTTTCCTGCTAGAAAAAGCTAACGGATGGTCAATATATCCTTCTCCTAGTTGTTCTAACACAACTCCCAATGTAATGGAAGAGGCATCGACATGCACGTGAAATTCCTTGCAACAATCTCAAAAAACCAGAATAGGTGCAGTAACCATTTTTTATTTCAATGTGTCGAAGCTCTGTTGGCACTCTTCTGTCCAACTAAACTGGTTGTCTTTCTTCAAAAGATTTTCCATGGGTGTTGTAATTTGGGCATATCCTTTAATGAACTTCCTGTAATATCCCGTATGTCCCAGCGCAGTGCGCAGCTGTTTGATTGAAGTAGGAGGTGGAAGATCAACTATAATGATAATTTTAGATGGGTCTACTAACAATCCCTGCTTGCATACAATATGACATAACAACACTCCAAATGGTTAAAAGAAAATTCACTTCTTCAGATTCAAGAAAATTTGACACTGCCTGCATTTTTCCAACATTAGCCTTAGACATTCAATATGATTTTTCAATAAACTAAAAATAGTCCAATCATCAAAATATGCTTCTATAAATATATGTAGGAACTCTTTGAATGCTTCGACTACCAACCTGGAAAAGATGGCTGGGGAATTCTTCAATACAAATGGCATCACTGTATACTGGTAGGATCCCCATTATGTTGCAAATGTGGTCTTATGGAGATCTTCCTTGGCAATCCGGATGTGATGGTATCCTGAAAATACATTTGTAAAAGAATATACCTCCTGACCTCCCACATTATCTAACACTTCGTCAGTGAATGGTGTAGGGAAGGGGTCATGTAAACAAGCATTATTCATATTCCTGAAATCTATGTAGATCCTGATCTCTCCTGTCTTCTTGTTTTGTACCACCATAGGGCTAATCCATTCTAATTATTCGTCAGGTTCTATAATCCCTGCTTCCAGCATGTTGTCGATCTCAATATTCACTTTCTCCTTATATTTAGGGTTCAATACGTATGGTCTCTGTTTGAATGGTATTGCATCTGGTTTCAAAGGGATCCTCATCTCTCCCATAGGCCCTTTAATTCCCTTCATATTAGTGAACTTGTTCGGAAACAAGTCCTAATATTCATGCAGTAACTCTGTTATCTTGTCAATAGTAGCAAAATCCCAATAATCTCCAACATTTGCAAGATTCAGTGTCTGCTTTGTTCCAATGTTGACCTTCTTAATATTGATCAGCTGTCCAATGAATGGTAGCTCAACTCCTAGTCCTTCCAAATCTCTTTGGCCTTCTGTTTCTGCGATGTTCACCTTCCTAGGATCATTGTCTTCATCAACATTGATGTTATAAATGCCTTGCAGTTTCTAGAGAGGCACAATCCATTCATCATCTTCTTGTTCTAAAGGGGGCCTAGAGGCCTCCTCAAATACTTTATGTCTTAAAATCTGTAATGCTTGATCTACTGAAGGATATTGACTGTCAAATAAGAAGGTGGTTACAAATTTCTGATTCATACCTTCCCAATCTGTAGTGATGAGGTGCAACTCCGCTTGAAGGTACCAGTTGATACGGGTTGTGTCTAGTGTGTTAATGAACTTGTGCACCCACAACTCTTGAGGAATGGTTCTCCAGACTTACTCACAATTTCTCACATGGTCCTTTGGGAAGCTTCGACTTGTGTACCAAAATTTGCAGCCTTCCACTTGTGCTGAGAACCGCACGATCATTAGGGTACGACATTGTACCCATTCTGTAATGTTTTTTTTGTGTGTCCCCCACCATCTTGTTGGTGTTTCTTCCAAGGCCTCATCCATTTCCAAAAATATATGTTGTGTTGGTACACTTGCATCAAATTCCGACAAGAAGGTTTCTAAAGGATTCAGACCATCAAAGGTGGGCAAGTTACTTAATGTTGTGCCGATCTAGCGAACTTCTCTGGTTAATCTAATACATCCACTTATAGATACTTCATACATTTTGTTCTACCAGTTCTCCAGTGCTTCTTTTGAATCTGATGAACATGCGTTGTCACTTTGCTAACTTAGGTTTCTATCGGCCATAGGATTAATGTAATCCTGTTGTCTGGCTGTTAATTTGTATATGTTTTCCAGTTCATGTGCACGGTCTTCTTCTTTGATAGGTTCTGTGTATCACTTAACTTAATCTGGATCTAAAGGTGCAATGACCCTAAGGCCATCTCTTTCAAACTTCATACATCTTTTCTTTAAATCAACCACGTGGAATTATTGAAAGCCCAATCAATTCCTAACAATGTAGGGTAAGGAAAACTGTCATCAACTATCTCAATTACCTCAAAATATGGAATCGTTCTTACTTCGTCGATGTCCACAGGGACATGTTCCAATCTTCCAAAGGGGATTACAGCTTGCTGATTATCCACACTAAGTCTAATAGGGGAATAGATCAACTTGGGTTTTCCCATCAATGCCCAGGTTTGCTTCTTTATGACATTGACCTTTGACCCTAAGTCGAGGACCACATAATCTATATCATATTATCCTATCTGAGCATTCAAGTGTAGTTCCTTATTTGTCCTTCTCTTCTTGGATAGTTGATGTACTACTTTATTCAGTAAAGGGTCAATCCTTCCTATCTCATACTGTCTGATTAAGTTTTGTAGTTCTTGTATAGCGCTCTCATTCTAAATCAACTTAATACAAGTATATACAAATTCCATGAGCTTTCTTACCTCTTGTCCTTCTTTTGGTGAAGCAGACTGATTGAATGCCAGAGGAATTCCATATTATCTTACTTCTAGCAGTGTATTTGATGAAGAGCCTTGGTCTACTTTGAACTCTTTTCTTGTCTCCTCAAATATTTGTCTTTCTTTCCTTGCATCAAAATTTTGGGTCTTCTTTGTAGCTTTCCTGACTCCTGATTCTTTTGTAGTCTTTCCTCGGGTCAGTCTGTCTTCTCTTGTAACAACACCTTCTCTAGTGATAAAAAATACTCAAGGGTCTTCTCCGTGAGGTTATACTTTGATCAATTTTACTTGCGGGTTCTGCTGAGGTCCTTGTCTTTCATGAAGCATAGCTAGCAACACAGGACAATCCTCTATAATGTGCTCAAAGGAACTGCAGTAGATGCAAGTAGTGCAAGGGTTCTGACAGTCCCTTTCTAAGTGTCCTGGTTATGCACAATTGTAACAAATGATCTGTCCTCAGCCTCGACCCATACCTCCTCCTCATCCTCGTCCTCTGAATCCACTGTGAGGATTGAAGTTTCCTTTCCCAGGGGAGTTATACTGCGTAGTGTTTCCTTCTTTTTGTATTTCACCTTGAATTTTGTATATGTCTCTTGACCTTTTGTGCATGAGGTCATAATCCCTACAATCCCTATCATTGTGCCCTACAGACTTATAGAACATGAAATACAAATTTGTGGGTGTCTGAACATATTTTTTCATGTAAGAGCACTCACCAGGGTGATGTCGATTTCTGCATACCTCGCACCAGGGTAGGGTGAGTTGCTTCAAAGGGATCAGAGCTCCAGAGGCCAAGTATTCATGAATTAGGGAATAATGTTCCTTGTCACGACCTTATGATCTATATCTGACACACCATATGTCTTCTTGTTTATCTTTTCCCTTGTCTTTCTTCATATCTTCAACCTGCAGAGAAAAACTAGTTAGCTGACTCAAGATTTGACTCATACTTGAGATGGATTCTGCCATAGGGGCTGATTCTAACTTCATGGCAATCTCCAATGCCTCAGCCTATGAATCAATCTTATGTTGCATTAGAGGAACTCTAATGTTTGGTAAGAGGGAAACAATGAACCATTCTTTGTTCTACTCATCTGGGATCTGAAAAGTCAATCAACCTATTAAGGTCTTGAATCTCTGATCGAATTCCCACGTAGGTTCGACTACCTTTTGCTTGATCTCTTTCATCTTTTTAATACATTGTGACTCCGACTTGGGTTTCTTGAACTCTGCAATCAACGCATTATTGATCTTATTCAACAACTTAGTCTATGCAAATCCTTGTACAAGCTTCATGTACCAACTCAGTGCGCGATCCCTTAGGGTAGTACTAAACTGAGTTCTTTTAACAGCTTTGTTGGTGACATTATTAATATTCCATATGGATTCACATACGAACTAGTGCTGATCAGGATATTCAGATCCATCTCCCCTAAAAATAGGGATCCTCATCTCATCTACCATAGATATTCCTAGGGTTCCTGATTGAGTATGTGGTGGAATACTTGTGACAGTGCTCTAAACTCTCTGGTGGCTTGGATTACTCTGATTGCTTAATGCTACTGAATCAACAGGATGGATAATAGTACTTACTTCAACAGTCTGTGCAGTTCCTGAAGTTTTTGGCTCTTCCTGGCGAGGTTCTTCAGCTTTCCCTTCCTCTATCCCAGCGGGTTCTGAATGCTCTTCATCCATTAGATCTGCCTCTTCTCCTCTGTAGAAACCCTCATCCCCATAGTTCTACTTAAACATGTTCACAAGATGAAATTCTTTGAACGCTCTCCCACTGCGCGTATGTCCAGCCTTTGTGTCGCTGTCATTGTATGAATTATTGAACATGATCTTTTCCAAATCTGACCAATCTACTGTATCTTCAAGATGTTCTTCTCATGCAATAGCATCTTGATCCTCAACTTCAAAAAATGTAAAATTTTTCCTCTGGGTCCCTTGAAGAAATATCTCTCGGCTTGTCTATATGACTCTACTCTGTCAACAACAAACTCGGTGATATACCCTCCAATGGTGCTATCAAACTAGTGATCTACTACTCTTGACACGAACTTATAAACTCTATTGACCTTCTTTATCAGTGTCGACATCCAAACCACGGGAGGTCTAGATCTGATCTCAAACTGGGTATCTGCTAACCTAGCTAGCCACTCATATATCTCCTGATGGATTCCTCCAAAGAAAATTTCATGTATATCAGTAAAGATATATATCTCCAACCAATCCTCTGTACGAAGATTATGGTTCTTGTTCTGGGCTTCAGCGAAGTCCTTTTCTTAGTCTTCTATCCACTTCTGACTCTTTGTCTTCAATGGAAACCACCTTGACATTCCCTCAAGAATATTCTTGTCCCAGCAACATAACTGTTTGTTGGCATAGGGGCAGACTTGGGGTTCAACTCTAATAGCGCACCAACAAGCCCTAACTACTGGCCCTTTCGGAAACACCAGCGAAGTAGATGAAATCGCACCCGAAGCAACTATGGGGGGGTTGCAGGACATATATGTCTACAACCAAGGGGATATCAGGTGGATCCAACACAAACTCAATACAACATGCATATATCACTTATCAACTTATATCTATTCCACACAACTATCTATCGGATCTAACATAGTAATGCAATAGAAGTATATCAAAAGGCAAATAACATAGCATCAATCACACACTACACAAGGTATACGTGGTTCACCCTCTCTCTAGGGTTACATCCATAGAAATTTTCTTTATAATATCTTAAGATGAAGCATATAGTTCTTGTCTATGCTCTCAACTAGAAGATATTCTCTCTTCTCCTCGCTATCTCTCGCCTCCCTGCGCACCCAGCTACAGGGTTGATCTTCGCACCCAATTGAATATCTTACGATACAAAAGGCTCTCGTACTCAACACTTCTTTCTCACTCAATATTACTCACTTGATCACACAATGACAAAGAAAACAACAAAAATCATAACACCAACCCATCCCAGGTCCTTTAGACCTCTATTTATACATTACAATATCTCAATGACATCCTTAGGTCAAAAGCTATGTGTCAAAAACCCTATATACCAAAACCCTAGGTGTCTAAAACCCTAGGTCAACTTGACCTGTGTTTTCAGGGCTTTTCTATCTTGTCGTTTCTTCCTTCTCGCGCGGTGCTCCACAACATCCAACAGTGTTTTTTTTCGCTTTCCGAGTTGTCCACGATCCTTCTTCCTTGCTGATCTGTTTTCCTCGATCTCCTCATCCAATGACTTGCTTCCTTTTACTTCGCTCTGTCTTTTCTGCTCTTTTTCTCACTTCGACCCAGTAACAGTCATTTTGTCTTCTACACAATTCACATTTTGTCTTTTCTGCCTTAACCTTTGCTTACTTCCATTAACAAGGGCCAACAAATGATATTTTTTCAGGAACTATATGGATTACTTCCTAAAAGGGAAATCCAACATGAGATACATCTTCAACAAGATTCTTTGCTTCCTAATGTGGGCATGTATAGGATGTCAGTTGTGGAGATGATAGAGATCAAGAAGAAGGTATAGGGATTATTGGATCAAGGGGTCATCAAGACCAGTTCAACTCCTTGTGGTTCTCTGATCATGATGGTGCGAAAGAAAGATGGCACATGGTGAATGTGTGTTGATTACATGGCCTTTAATAAAATCATAGTGAAAAATCAATACCCTCTTCCTCGTATAAAAGATTTACTTGATCAATTGAAGAATCTTGTTTATTTCACTAAGTTGTATTTGCACAATGGATATCATCAAATTAGGGTCGCAGAATAGGATGCATTGAAGACTTCCTTTAAAACCAAACAAGGATTGTTTGATTGGTTAGTTATGTCATTTGGGCTTTGAAATGCTCCGACAACTTTCATGCGTGTGATGAATGAGGTATTCAAGCCTTTCCTAGATGACTTTGTGATTGTAGATTTAGACAAAATTATTATTTTTAGTAGGACTTGGGATTAACGTGTAAGGCATGTAAAGTATGTATTGGATACTTTTCAAAGGGAAAAGATGTATGTGAAAATGTCTAAGTGTGAATTTGGCAAGATTGCACTTGTATACTTAGGTAATATTGTAGGAGGGGGATAATGGAAAATTGATCCTTCCAAAATTGATGTAATTGTAAATTGGCCTGAGCCAAAGAGTGTAACTAAAGTCTGAATATTTTTAGGTGAAGTCCAGTATTGAAGGAGATTCATTCCCAACTTCTTCTTTATAGCAGTTCCTTTGCATGCCTTAACCAGTGTGAAGAACACTTTTCAGTGGGAAGGAAAACAAAAAAAAAAATTCGACACTTTGAAGGAGAATATCAGTACAACACCAGTATTAGAACTACTGAATCTTCAACAACCTTTCGAGATCAAGGTAGATTCCAACAAATATTCCATGGGTGTAGTATTAATGCAATATCGTAAGCCTAGCTGTTACCACTCTGAAAATTTTAACCAAGCTGTTGTTAACTATCCTACATATGATAAAGAGTTGTATTCATTAGTTCTCAATGTAAAGAAATGGAAGAGCTACTTGTTAGGGAAGGAAACAATCATACATACAAGTCACCAACCCTTACAGTATCTCCAAGCACAGACCAAACTGCAACAATCTCGACACTACAAATGGATGAGTTTTCTACAAAAATTTCATTTGGTAATCAAGTACAAGAAGGGTACAAGTAACAAGGTAGCCAATATGCTTTCTATACCTCCTATTGTTGCTTCTATTATTTTGAAGAATACTTATTTATATCATGATAGCTATGTAGAACAATATGCCATCGATGGAGATTTTAAAGAAGTATATGAGAAGCTAACCCATGGTGTACATGTAGAGAATTATTGTCTATAGGGAAAACTACTCTACCATCTTGGAAAGATATGTATTCCTACAAGTGAATGAGTCCATATAATACGAGAAGCTCACACTTCTCTTGTGTCTGGGAATTTTGGGGTAGGAAAAACTAAGGCTCATTTGTAGAGGTTTTGTTACTGGCCTCAAATGAAAGAAATTGTAACTAAATATGTAAAGGGTTGTATGATGTATTCTACTTGTAATCCCACTAATAGAAAACTGGGGCTATACTCACCACTTCCTGTTCCATCCTATCCATGGGAAATAATTTCCATGGATTTTGTAGGGGGTTTAACAATGACCAAAGGGGGTCATGATAATTTGTATGTTGTAGTGGATAGGTTCAACAAAATGTGTATCTTGATGCCATGTAAAAAGCAGATCATTGCTGAGAAAAATACTAATCTCTTATTTCAGTATGTTTGGGTTCACTTTGGGTTACCCACATCCATTGTCTTGGATTGAGATACTCGATTCCTTGGGGATTTTTGGACTTTCTTGTGGAGAATGATGGATACCAAATTGAAGAGGAGCACTGCTTTCCATCCACAGACCAATGAACATGCATAGGTGGTAAAAAAAACAATGGTACTTTTGCTTCGAAGCTACTGCAACAAGCATCTCAAGTTATGGGATGAATAGATACCCTATGTAAAATATGCTTATAACCGAGATTTACATTCATCCACTCAGATTTCACCTTTTGAGACATGTTTTGGGTATCTACCCAAGGTTCCTTTGGACTTAATGTATGGGAGAGATGCCGATGTGAATGAAGAATGAACAGAGGACAGATCTTGCAAGTTCATCCAGAGGATCCAACAGATACACCAGGGAGTCAGGGAACAATTGGAGAAAATTCAATCAGAGTATAAAGCTCGGCATGACAAGCACAAGGCTGATCATCAGTTCCAGGTTGGAGATCGGGTATGGCTTCACATCAACAAGGAACAATTCAAGGGTAAAGGAAAGAAACTGAAGCCCATCCGATATGAAATCTTCACTATCTTGTAAAAAAATGACACTAATGATTTTTGTTTAGATATTCCATCGTATATGAAGATTTACTCTGTTGTGAACATAGAGAACTTGAAACTTTTTGAGCCTCCCATGATCATGGATCAGGATGAGGAAGCTTCAATACCTTCAGTTGATGAGTTTTCACCTGAGTACTTGGATGAGTTACATGAAGATATCATCTCGGACAAAAGAGTGAGGACTTCACGCAGGGGTGATGTTGATTATCTTCGAGTACGCTTGAAGAGCACACATCCAAGCAAGGCAAAGTGGATTGAAAAGGATAAAGTGAGGGGACTCTTCCCTCACTTACCTATTGATTGATGAAATCTTTTGGTGGTCCAAAAAGCTCTCAGTGGGAAGGTATGATCCAAAAAGGATCCATAGAAGGTTAAGAACAACCCATAACTCGCAGAGGAAACTCAGGATGCTTAGAATGGCTTCAACAGACAAAGAAAGGGAAAAAATTCAAATTTCCCAAAACTTAGTAAAAATGGCATGATCGCGAAGAGCGCATCACAATATTTATAACGACGCAAACGAATCGTCAAACATATTTAAGGATCGAAATATATTCACAATCAAAGTTTTGGTCAACCTATCCCAGTCAGCAGGGATGAGTATGAATCCGTACTGTTGACGTCAACACCAGTACAGATGATGACATCATCTGTACTTATTACGTGGAAACCATAGAGGGTGAGACATGTCATGATGATGTGGCAACCTCAGAGGATGCCATGTGTCACTCATTTTTAGACATTTTTAGGCCGACATGTGGACCAATGAAAACGTGCCATGTGGAAATCCATACATGACATGTGGCATCTGTAGAATACGTGGAAAGATGATGTGGCATCTAAACAACATGTGGAAGGATGACGTGGTAGTGAGGTGACATGACAGGGTGACTGTACAAGGAGGTGACGTGGGCCAATGTTTGGCTACCATGTGGCCCAGTCATGGGTTGCCGCGTGGCAGTGGGAAAATGCCCAATGACGCCCAACAGCTGAAAATTAAAAATTAAAAATATATATAAATTATATATACCACCAAATCTGGTGGCAGTTCTACCAGATTGGCGACATATTCCAACTGACCACCATTTTAGTATTCGTTCTGCCAAACTTGGCAAGCACACCAATTTTTTTTGTAACCATATGCTAAAAGGGGAGGCATGCGGGTTCGATCTCAGGTCCTTCGCCTAACCAATGCCTTCAAATAGCCTCCACCAACCAATGCACCCAACAACTATTTATTGCATAACTTCCTGACATTTGATTATAAAAATGGGCCTCTTCCAGTGTACGAGGGGAGGAGATACCAAGGCACGGTTGTACGTACATGGAACACATTTCGTGAAATTTTTCTAGTCATTAATTGCAGGTGCAAGCACGAAAATCGAGGCGAGATTTTTCTTGGGTCCGAAAGTGATAGATTCGGATCGAGGCGTGGATACAATCATTTTTAGGTGATTCGACACCACGAACGCAGTGGTGATATTTTTTTTCTGATCTAAGAAAAGATTATGTATCTTAACTCCAAAATGAGGCGTACTTATGTATTTTGCCCAATTATTTTATGGAGTTAATAAAAAGGCCTACCCATTTGAGAACAGGACTCAGAGACGTAGTCCACCCGGGATGAACTCCGTTATCAAGTTTTTGCATTCATATTGCATGCTTATGTCTCTTTTGATATTTTCCTTCTTTATGGTGTACTTTAGTTTATGCTCATTTAATACAATTCTTTAATAATTCATTGGATGAAAATATCCTGGATCATCAACATGATCCAGGATCACCTTGCCCCGACGAAAGGTCGATAGAAGTGCTATGCTAGAATCGTAACGAACTGAAAATTGGAAGTGGCTGAGGAAGTCTAAAATCATATGACTAAAAGTTTCGTATGTGCCCCTAGGTAGCTTGATATACCATTTCTTGGTAACCCCTGTGAGGGTGCGTTGAAACAATATTAATCGAATATAATTGTCGTTAAGGGAATTCGAAGAGCACCAAAGGTGAAAAGTGGTAACGTGATCACTAGGATCCTCATCAGTATTTCCTTCGAATTTTGGAATATCCAAAGGAAGCTTGGTGGGGATGGGGGGCCATGTCGGATCATGACACACATGATCGTTCATTAACTTAGACAAGTTTGGAAGATTAGCATGGCCAAAAAATGGAGACGAGGTTGCAACATCTTGCCCCAAGCTCCCTGGAACGATTGTAGTTGGGGAATCACAACCCAACCAAGGTTCTATTAAGCACCATGGCCCTGTCTGAGATTGTAAGAACCTCCTCTGAATTGATTCATGAGGGGTTGGTTGGGCACCATTCGAGTAGGAATATTCTGATGAGGGTTAAAAAATGTCCCCCAACTAGAGTGGCTCCAGGTTGGGGGTTGCCCAGAGTATGAAAATGACCTCCTCCGGGTGTGAATCTATAGGATAAAGGTGGATTATTCATGCCAATCGTATCAGTCGGAATTGGTACAGTGGAAGTGGGTGTAAAGGATGAAACATGAATAGTAGCTTCTTCGCCAGGTTGGTTACTCCATGCAGGAACATTAGAATCGAGATTAGACCCGAGGTGAAAAGGAGGAAGGCCTCCAACTGTAGGAGTCATTTGTGGGACATGAGAACCACCAAACGAGAATAGATTATGTGGAGGAGCCATGCCCCTAAGTCCAATACCAGTATTCAGACTAGCCGTAGGGATGGAGGATGAAAATTGTTATGTGAAATTCAACATACGATAAGAAAAAGGGCTAGAGGCCATAGGGATGCACTAAATATTGTAGCCCAATGAGTGACAAAGGTACCCAAAAGGTGTCATGGCTATAGGTTTATTATTCACTATAGGATGGACAAGTGTGATGATAGGAACCTCCGACACTACAACCATAGTGGTTGAAGGTGTCGAAGGAGTACCGTTAACTATAGTGGGTATGTGAGTTGAAGGACTCCCAGTATCTTTCTGACTCGATTCAGTACTCATCCTTGTATGATAAAAAGTATGATAAGTGGAGGTGTGTGTACCACATTTGATAACTTTATGCCCTTTAGAAGGCAAAGACTCAAAATGCGGTGGTAATCGTAACAAGCGACAATACCTRCGGGGAAGCTGGTCTGGCACCACGATGACTCAAGACTTGAGATATAAAATAAATCCTAAGGCCAACTAGTAATCAAAGAGCACACCAAAATAAAATTAAAAGGCCAATATGCACACAAATAGGATAAAGTGGCTGAAATGGGYCTCCCTCCCTAAAGTAGGTATYCCTCTCCCAAGAGGGTCCTAAGACTCCATGCTAAATATCAGAGGTATCAAAATCAGTTATAAGGGACTTCATGGTCTTAAAAACCAGTCGGTCAGATCCCCCCAAAGAGGTAATCCTCCATAAAGGTTGTGTGTTGTCAATCCCTGCAAGTAACCTATGTGGTACCTATGTCAAGCAACTAAGAAACCATGATATAATCAATGCACATGAGAACATTCATAAGTCAGGTCTACAGTATGGGCAGGGTAACAAATCTCGAAACCTCGAAAGAACTGCCTCTCACAAAGGTAAAGTTACTATCAAGATCCCCATATATGAATAGATCCTGAGAAATATATATGATGCTAAGAAGGTATCAGGGGGACATCCCTTCAACCAACCTCATGCAACCTCATGTTTAACTCTGGTGTAAGCGCCTCTTGATGTCACAAATTATACAATGGATTTCTCCACTCCCTTTGTCAAACACATATGTTGATTTAATATCCTTGGAGAAGTTTACTCAGAAAATCCTATTCCAAGGCTCTAAACCTAAGCTAGTTTGTGCACCCTAGAAAAATAAAATCGTTTCTAATCAATATTAAATTATCAGTGTTACTTTTAGTGGCCTTTCTTACTAAAAAAAGGTGCAGTCATGAAACTAATGATGTTATGACTCAACAAGTAAAATAAATGAATATGAATACAATGCAAAGTCCTAACTTCAATTCCCAATAAATTATATTCTTTTCAAAATGCAATTCTCAATTTAATTATGCAATTCCAAATAAGATACAATATTTCTTTACATGTACTAAGATCAATGATAAGGATGTAAAAGATCAAATTCCAACAATGCAAAATTCCTAATATTTTTGTATTTTCAATATAAAAGAATGAAAATGCAAGGACCGAACAACAACTTGATATAAAAATTCTACTGTATGTAAACAGAGACAAACCAAGTAGGATATCAATAAGCAAACACCCAACCCAAGATGCAAGGACAATCAAATGAAAAGGATGATGAGGAAGGCACTGCCCAAAAAATCAACCAAAGAAGGGTTTCCTATCATTCCACAAACACTTAACAGTCATAACAGAGACCCAAGAAGAATAAAAAACCATAAAAACCTACCCAACAAACATCAAACCTAGAAACCAAGCAATAAAGGGTGATGTACACAAATGTTTAGGATAAAAAAAGTATATACGTCTCTTGCAGAATGACAACATGCGTATGTATGCGAATATCAGGTAAAAACCCGCGTATATGTGTTAAAACATAGCCAAGATAAAAAACTTAGACTCAGAATGAACAAAGGATGTCAAGCAATTAGACGACAAGAAACTCAATATAAACGAGAGAAATCCAAGGAGAAAAACACTCCAAAACCCTCAAAGAAGATTCTATGCCCAGTATGGTCGCCAATTTTGTTACGAGGAAAATCTCTCTATGGATAGGGATAAGCCACAACAGACGGAAATAACTGTAAAATTCAACTCTAATCTCAGGTATTCTATATAAAAAATTATGCTAGCAAGACAATATAAAAGGCCTACCTCATCCAAACATTCGATGAAGTCCACCATTGAGCACTTGACTCAAAGAAATACACCTACAACTTGTCCTCAACAACCAAGAAACACAAGCATATGGTGATAATATATAATGTTAGCACGTTCAATAACACAATCCATCAACATTCATAACAAATATATCCATGGAATAACAATTCAAATATTTGCAAGATAGTAATTGGACGAGAAAATATTATTTCTATTAAAATGTAATCAACATAAGTGAATGAATTACAGACTTTTGTGTTGGCACGGTTCAGAACTGAGAAACTAAGTCCCTTCTAGTTGGGCCTCCACCACTTCAATCCTCCACCAAAGGCAAGCTCATATAAGAGAGACAATGAGGTTCTCAATAAAGTAGGGAAGAGCTTGGGGGCTGAACAATGTGTTCAGACTTAAAAGGACAAAGGGATTCAGACTTAATTTGAAGTGAATAATTTCTCTAGAGTAACTTTGCTCCCAAAGTTGAATTCTTCTCCTCTTTTCCATAGCTCGGAATTGGCCCATTTATAGCCTTCAAGTGGAAGTGAAGGGACGAGTTGGAATTTTTCCAGTATATGGAAGTTCAAGTGATCCAGGTGGATATCGGTGGCCACCCACCTCTTCCAACTGGCTCAAAACAGTTTTATGACAATTTTGGCAATTTACTATTTTTAGCAGTTTTAACTTCTGGGGCCATTTTGAGGGACTAAATGAAGGTTTTTCGGGATCGAGCTTCTCAATGATAGATGAAGGCATGATTGAGCCCCCAAAATGAATCTCCTGGACAATACCTTTCCAACGGGATTTCATACGCTCCTCAAAGTTGTTCCCCATGTCAAAGATTGGTCGGAAACTTTCTGTGAGAAAAAGGAAACAAAGGAACCCTCATTATTTATAGTCATGACCACCTGGGATTCCTTCAGGGATGATATTAAGGAACAATACTACCCTGTCTGAAGATATGACGACTTGTATACCAAACGGACCACATTGTGGCAAGAAAGAGACCAAACAGTGCCAGATTTCACGAATATCTTTCATACCTTGCGCACCAAGCTAGGTATCAAAGATTCAGAGCGACATTTGGTGCTCAAGTATAGTGGTGCTCTTCATAGATACATCCAAAATGAAATGGAATTATTGGACATCTCATCCTTGGGTGCGGCCTACCAATATGCCGCAAAAATCGAGCAAAAGATCGAACAAAAGATGCAGTAATTTGGGCCTAGGAACCCCGCACAACAAAAGCCAGGAAAGGGCAGCCCCAACCCACAAAACAAAGGAAAGAGAAAATATGGACAGTATTAGGACAACCAGTCCAAGCTGGAAGCAAACAATGACACCAGAAAGACAAAGAAAAATACCTTGAAGTGGTGTGACTTCCATAAGATCCCTTGGCATAACACTACTGACTACCCCTCAAAGAAGTCACTGGTGGCCAAAGTGAAATCCTTTGACTCAGATCCAGGTTCAGACTTTGAGACAGAACCAAAAAGGGTAATATGGATCATTGACGCAGAACCCAGTGCCACCGTTGCTACTACCAAGCTCCAGCCTTGTGAACCAGATGAGCCAGAAGAAGGAGAATGCCTCTTCCATTCACAGATGTGGGTAAAAGGCACCCTGCTCCACTTCATCATGGATAGAGGTATCCAAAAGAACCTCATATCAGAAGAGGTCATCAAGCAGTTAGCCCTGTTGACAACACTGCAACCACAAACCTACACCATTGGATGGATCCACCAAGGAAGCAATCTCCACGTCAGCCAACAATGCCAATTATCGTACGAAATCAAGCCCTTCAAAGATGAGGTATTGTGTGATGTTTCTCCTCTCGACGTTTGTGATTTTATTTTAGGCCAACCTTATTTATGGAAACTTCATGCTTTATATGAGTCTAGGCCTCGTAGTGTTATTATTACATTGAACATGAAATTTTACAGGATACTCAAGGCAGTCCCACCTAGTGCTATTTCCTTGATCTCTGCTAAGAAATGCAGGAAGGTCATCTCTAAGATGGGGAAGTTTTTCTTCTTCGTGATTCGCTCTCAGAATAAGCGAAAGATCACAACCACATCCAGGGTCTCTGTAGCCGACCTCTCCACACAAAAAAAGCAAGTAGATAAGGTCATGGAAGAATAATCAGATATCTTCTCCTCACCTACAAGGGTACCTCTACACTTCTAGGTCAAGAACCCCATCGATCTGACCCCCGGTGCACCGCTTCCCAATGGGTCAGTCTATCACCGCTCTCTATTAGAGAATGATGAGATCAAGTGATAGATCCAAGAACTTCTCCACAAGGGGCACATCCATCCTAGCTCATCACCTTGCAAGATCCCAATCATGCTGGTACAGAAGAAATATGGAACCTGGTGACTCTGCATTCATTACCGGGCTCTGGATAAAATCATAGTCAGAAATCGGTACCCGATTCCCCGAATCGACGACCTCCTTGATCAAATCATGGGGGCCAAATAATTCAGTAAGATTGATCTAAAGTTTGGCTACCACCGGGTCCTGATAGAACAAACAGATGTATGGAAAACCGCCTTCAAGTCAAAGAAAGGCCTTTTTGAATGGTTGGTCATGCCCTTTGGTTTGAAAAATGCTCCAGCCACTTTCATGAGGATGATGGATGATATCTTGCAACCATTCACCAATACTTTTGTAGTGGTGTATCTGGATGACATTCTCATTTACAACAAGACTTGGGCTGAACACTTGCAGCATATTCAGCAGGTTTTGCACACCCTGCAGTAGCAAAAGCTATATGCCAAATTGGAAAAATGCTCCTTCGACATGGACATGGTCTATTATCTGGGCTACATAATTGATCATCATGGTGTACATGTGGATCCAACCAAGATCCAGGTCATCCATGACTAGCCAGCCCCAACCACACTCACCGAGATTCGAAGATTCTTGGGCCTTGCCAATTTCTACCACAGGTTCGTATTGGGATTCTCCCATATTGCATGGTCCCTTAGCCAAATAACCAGGGGTGGTGGTAAGGATAAATTTGCATGGGGCCAGTCCCAACAAAAAGAATTCGATGATTTGAAGAAGCGCTTGTGCTCAGCCCCTGTAATTTCACTACCAGACCTGCAACAACCATTTGAGATCGATACAAATGCTTCAAACTATGTAGTGGGCATCATTCTCACTCAGCACGACCACCCCATGGCCTATCATAGTGAGACACTATCAGATGTTGTCCATAAGTACCCTACTTATGAAAAATAAATGTACTCCATTGTGCAAGCCTGCCGCCAGTGGATACATTACATTCTTGGGAAGGAGACAACCATCCACACTGATCATAAGTCAATGCAGTTCATGCAGACACAAGGAAAATTACAGAATGATCGCCATCAAAAGTGGTCCACATACTTGCAACAATTCCACCTCAACATCAAGTATAAAACAAGAAGCACCAATTGCGTCGTTTATTGCCTCAACAGACCGTAAATTGTGACAGTCACCACGATGTTAGACTCCTGCGACCATGAGACCTTTGGATGGCCCCAACTCTATGAGATAGACCCGGACTTCGCCACCACCTACCAAATGTTGGGTGCAAACACAATTGTCGATAATTTCCATCTTCAGGATGGGTTGTTGTGTCGTCTGGGCCATATCTGTGTTCCATCAAGCGAGTGAGTGAAGCTAATCTGGGAAGCCCACTACAGTCGGGTGGCAGGACACTTCAACATAGAAAAGACAGTGGCGATGCTACAGAAACATTTCTACTGGCCGAAACTTCAACAGGATGTCAACAAGTATATCAGGTCTTGCATTGCCTGCGTTATTGCCAAACCGACCATGAAGAAACAGGGCCTGTACACCCCTCTTCCTACTCCTGACAGGCCATGGGAATCCATCTCAATGAACTACATGTCGATCCTCCCATCCACCAAGCGAGGGAATGACTATGTTTTTGTGGTTGTTGATCGCTTTTCTAAGATGGCGATTCTGGTTGCCTGCAAGAAGAACATCACAGCACAGGCCACTGCCAAGATCTTATTTGAATGAGTCTGGGTACATTTTGGAATCCCACAAATCATTGTCTTAGATCAGGACAGTCGATTTCTCAGCACATTCTGGTCGAGCCTTTGGTTACTATTGGACACCTAGCTCACCAAATCCATGACCTTCCACCCCCAGACAGATGGCCAAACTGAGGTGATCAATCGAATGATTGCGCATATCCTTCGCATGTATAATTCAAATCACCCTCGCACATGGGATGAGAGCCTTCCCTATGTACAACATAGCTACAAACGATCCCTGCATAGCTCAATTGGCCACAACCCCTTTCAGGTGGGGTTGGGATTCCAACCATTGGGTCCCATAGATGTTTCACTTCCCCTTGCGGTCACCTTGAATGACTCATCTCCTGCTCCAACTGAAGCTGACAAAGCCACCCGGTTCATTGAGAAGATCCAATACATCTGCCAACAGGTTTAGGATATCCTACAGAAGTCCAATGACAAGTACAACCAGCGCCATGATCAACATCAGGTGGCACATAAGTTTCAGGTGGGTGACAAAGTTTGGTTGCACTTATAGAAAGAACACCTTACAGGACCCCATCGAAAGCTTCACCCACTCCATTATGGGCCGTAAACCATCACCAAGGCCATGGGGGATAATTATTTTTATCTCAAAATTCCTCCTTTCCTTGGTCTGCACTGACTGTTCAACGTGGATCTCCTTCACCCTTATTTCCCACCATTATTGGACACCTCAGACGTAGAAGATCAGCTGAAACCAATAGAGCTCAACCCTGACTAGTTACAACAGGAATCCAACGATCATATTGTGGACACACAGATCAAGGGAACTCGACAACAAAGGATCCAACTTTATCGAGTCGTCAAAGCATGGCAGCTCCTGCACCAAGGCAAGTGGCTCACCCGGGGCCAAATTCAGCAGAAATTTCCTCATCTGATGGGGGAAATCAACGCAATGGAGACCATTTCTTCCTAAGGAGAGAGGATTGATCTAGGTGGATATCAGTGGCCACCCACCTATTCCAACTGGCTCAAAACAATTTTTTGACCATTTTGGCGACTTACTATTTTTAGCAGTTTTAACTTTCGGGGCCATTTTGAGGGCCTAAATGAAGGTTTTTCGGGATCGATCTTCTCAATTATAGACAAAAGAATGATTGAGCCCCAAAACTGAATCTCCTCTATGATACCTTTCCAACAGGCTATCATACGCCTAAAATAAAGTTCGTAGGTAAACGTTACAACCCCAGGAAGTTGATGTACTAACTTACCCAAACGGGGCCCACATGACTTTTGGCGCTTCATCTCCTAGGGTTAGGTTTTTGGATGTCTAGGGTTTTTGGCATTCCTATTTATTGTAAAAATTCCTTCAAAGCCTCATTTTAATCATCTTCTTGCAAATGAGCGCAGTCGTCACATCTCTTCTCAGAGATAAGCCGCCACCATTCCAACAAGCTAGTTTCCGCTGCATTTTACAATTTCATCTTATTTCCTTATTGAATAGAAAACCAATTTTACTGTATCTCTATTATTTTATGTTAAGCACCTTTTAATAATCTATATTCATTTTGTTCTTCTCAGAAAATCCGGATCATCAAGTATCATGGATCTCGTGACGTGACATGGAAACCCAACAACATTTTTTAATTTTGGGCACAAAACTTGATGTACACGGGATGTAGTGGTGCAACCTACATATACGCATGTTGTATAATATATAGGGAACACATATGTGGAAAAATAATGTTTTTAGCTATGGGATTTGCAAAAATGGGCTTCAAGTCTGCATAGGGAAATGGAACAAGGCCTTCTGAGAAAATTTGCATAGGGTGAGGCAAATCTTTCTATAACACTTAGGGCCAAATTGTTGGTTAGTTTTTATTCTAGCTCTTTAATCCTATTTCTCAAGTTGCAATTTTCTTCAGCCTCTCCTTCTTGGGTTGATTGCTTTTGTTTTTTCATTTCTTGTATTCTATCCTCCATCGTTTGCAATTGACTCTCGAACCCTACCAATCTATCCTCTATCAATGTTTGAATAGTATCTTCGAAGAGTCTAAATTTTTTATCAAGCATTTCCTCTAAGTCTATTTGGAGTTTTACTTATCTTTCTTGACTCGTTTTTTCTAATGATTCTAACTCTATTTGGAGTTTTGTATCTCTTTATTCTCTCCTTTTTTTCTAATGATTCTATATATTCGTAAAGACTCTCTAGGGTGACTTTGGGGGGCCTTTTCTCGACATGATGAGGTTTTGGAAGTGGTGGAGTGCTCATATTAAAAACAAGAGAAAATAAGTAACAACTGTTATTTTGGATTGACTTTAAAAATGGAAAATAATTTTTTTAATTGATTATAATGATACTAATTATTATCTCTAAAATCAAATTTTACTTATTAAACTTTTAAAAATTTAATTTATTTATTTTAATATTTTGTTTTATAATAAATAAATAAATATATTTAATTTTAAATCTCTTTAATTTTCACACGTTACTAAATTATAAATGTATTTTAAATTAAGCTTGAATAAATGTAACAACTGACTCACTTGGTTTACGAACACACACCAAGGTGCTTAGTGGGTTGAAGAAGCCAAAACTGTAGATCCATAATGTATCACCATAGAGTTCAGAGAGATCGTAGAGTTCAAATACATATTATCATCACCACAGAGTTCAAAGACGATCGAGTTCACAAAGCTACATAGTTCAAAGACCACAAAGTTCAAATAAGTAGAGTTATTCCATGCAAAACAATAGAGTTGTTTGCATCACCGAAAGTTCAAAATTATTAAAAAGTTATTAAGTTAATTTTTTTATGTTTAATCTATTTAAAAATAGGTATATTTGTTTTTCCATTTTATTAATGTGATGTTTGAAGTTGTGCACTATATTGTGTATATGTTTAATTAAATGTATGAAATTATAAAAACTGCAAAATAAAAAAATTCCAAATATTTTCTAAGGATTAACGTAACACATCCATTTTCACTTAAATTATTATTTATATTTTTTTCTAATGTAATAACACATATATTTATCGATATTGTAACACACCCAACCCCCTAAGTAGCTATTAAGGGAATGGGTTATTAAAAATTTTCTTCCCTTAACCAATTCACAACTTCCTTTTGATGGCACCATAATCTTTTGCTCGTCAAGAGCTTTCCAACGATTGCAGTTTTGCTCAAAACTGAGCTCCGGATCGAAAGTTATGGATTCTCAAATTTATGGCCACCTAATTGCCACATGTTGCCCATGTGGAACTCTATCACCCTTGGTACTGACTTGGATTTCCTGGTACATGCACCATAATTCGTGGCGTAGACATGTCACACCTCGGCCAATGTTTATCAAACATTCATTGTCGTATTTTGTAGCTATCGAGATCCTCCCATTGGAGTATTCCCATGACCATGTTTTCTGCACCCTCTGACTACTGAGTCCAAAGGAATCCCTCCTCCGATAGATCGAATGGTTCCAGGGACTTGGCAATAGATGACTAGGATTTCATTGGATCTCTTGGGCTATGCCTCATACTCTTGATATGTACCACCATCCCTGTAGTACATGTGGAACTATCTCCACCATACATGTGGCACTCATAATTTCCATAGAAGTTCACCTATAGGTGCTAAATCGCCATGCCACGTGGAACCTTCTATGCTCAACACTTGGCACTACGTGTAAGTTTTAAACCTACGAAGTAAAGCAATGCATATAGATTCTTAAGCAATACAGAAATTAATCAATGGCTCATACACAGATTACACAGAGATTTTTACCGGAAACCCTCAACCGGGAAAACCTTTCTTATTTTCATTATAT
>SNQJ01S0001916.1:20804-59291 GCA_010110895.2 Picea sitchensis | reverse complement strand
ATAGCTCAAAGTTTTTACCGTTGAACTTCTCTATCTCGATTCTAGATGAGCTCGCCATTCCTCTTACTTTACTCGAATCTCCAGTGCAAAAGATCCCACTAAACCCAGGTTTATCACAGACCCAAGATAAACTTGATCTGTCAAGACCGAGCCAAACCCTCAACAACAAAGGCGTCCCTCTGAAGCCGAAAAAGTGCTCTGATACCACATGTAAGTTTTAAACCTGCAAAGTAAAGCAATGCATATAGATTCTTAAGCGATATAGAAATTAATCAATGACTCATACACAGATTACACAGAGATTTTTACCGGAAACCCTCAACCGGAAAAACCTTTCTTATTTTCATTATATCAAATTTCACCATTCTCCATACAATATATACAATGTTTTTAGGTATTTCGTAGATACCAAAACCCTAATCCCTTAATCCGGGATTAATTTACAAATCAGCTAAAAATAGCAAAAATCGCCCAAAAACAAATTTCGGGGCGTTGCCCCGAACGCTGTGCGTAACCAGGGGGGGGCATACCTGCCCCCCCCTGGGACCCCCCATATCGTCAGACGCAATTTTCGTATCTGACACACCCACACACACACACATGCAAAGAATATAACACACACCCAACACTACGTA
The DNA here is from genome assembly GCA_010110895.2 of Picea sitchensis. Taxonomy (NCBI): domain Eukaryota; kingdom Viridiplantae; phylum Streptophyta; class Pinopsida; order Pinales; family Pinaceae; genus Picea; species Picea sitchensis. The sequence continues at coordinate 58,656 of SNQJ01S0001916.1, read as the reverse complement.
CATCATGAGACGTGCACCTTCTATGCTCGACACTTGGAAATACCCGCATCATGACACGTGGCACCTTCTATGCTCGACACCTAGAATTACCTGCATCATGACATGTGGCATCATCCATGACACCTTATTAAACCCTCAACTAAAATTGATGGTCCAGGCCAACTGTATGGTTTCTCAGAGCTTGGAAGATCGATGATTTAGATTTCATCTCAGAGCTTCCCCGTTGGAGTATAACTCCCTAATACATTCTGCAAAGTGAGTTGCGAGGGACGAATATGATCTTCTCTCAGAGATCCTTTAAGTTCAATGGATCAACAACTAGGATCTCCTCTGATAGCTCCTTCAATTTCGATGGATCAATGGTTAGGATCTCGTCTCATAGCTCCTTCATCGGGGTGTATCCCCACATTTCACTCTGAAAGGCTCCTTACGATTGACGGTCAAGATCTCCTCCCCAAATATCTAACAATCAAGATTCAGACGAGTATATAAGGTTTCCCAATAATCTTCTCATACGACCCTTGATAACGAGCCACTCCTAGGGAGAAAGTTGTCACCCCCAAGACATGCTCGAGAGACACATGGCACTCATATCATGTCACGACCGTACCCTCACTATGAAAAAATACCATGACACATGGCATGACCATCGTTCAACACGTGGACTTGTTGTGGCATACACATCATCATGGGTACACTCAGCTTATCCAGTTAGGTGATGACACATGTCCTACCAGTGGCATGCTAACCACTAGGCTAGCTCCTCCATCAGTTTGACATGACTTCCATTTTTTACAACTAGTCACGTTAAATGGTAAGGCCAGTGAAAAATCAACAACCAACATTCCTCATAGCCACACTTCAATTAGTTGACCATATTCTACCTCAGAGTACTCCCATTGGATTCAATCCATTCCCGGTATCCACGATCACTCTTACCATCCTCCTTTGAGGACGATCGAGATTGCTCTTTCTCATTGATCAAATGGTTTAGATTATTCCTCGGACTTCCCATTTCAGAGCGCCTCCACTTTGGGCCTCTTGGGCTAATCCAACCATGGGACTCTGATAATTCTCTCCCTCATGATATATGATGAGAACCAATCGCCATGCCAAATCCAATGGTTGTGAGGACATTTTGTATTATGTGTCCTCAAACTCCAACTGTTTCCACCATGAAAGATCCAATGGTCCACAATACATTGTATCCATCCTCGTATGAATCAATGATCCTTGTTGATTTGGGGTGCATACTCTATGAGTTTCATGACCAAATATGATGGAGGGTCAGGATATCTCTGTTCAATCAAATTAATGGTTCAGATCAAGCCTCACCCTTGTTTTGATAGATGGCCCAAATTTAACCTTTGTGCTAAATCAAAGGTCATGATTTTTCAAGGTGAGATAGGGTTTCCCCCTGGCTTAACAATCTACTCTAGGACTTAGCGACTTTCGCAAAGTCTTTCTCCGATTCCTTTACAATACTTACCAATTTTTCACGAAGGCAATCCATGGTTTTCCCATGATTTCTTTGTATTACCTCATTTTTTGAAAGACTTATTAATTTCAGGTGCCCCAACCCCGTGGTGAATAGGTACACACACACACACACATGTGTGTGTGTGTGTATAAGAAGGGTTATAACAGTAAGAATAGAAAGTAGGCATATCTTTCCACTCAGGTTAGAACAACGATTTAGGTTATGCAGATGCATGACGACTATATAAGTTCATATCATTCTCATATTTACTAGTCATGCAATCTTTTTCACAGACATATACTTGCATCTATTTTACAAAAGAGAAAGACTACTTGCAATTAGAAATATGAGACTTTTCATATATATATCTATATATCTATATATATATCTATATATATATATTTTCTATGCAATTACAAGACATATCAAGAATACACAATTAAGCTCACATGTCGAGTATTCATATCCAAAAGTGTCATATTGTTCATTCAACCATACACATATTTAAATCTCTACACAAAAATAGACGAGTTACTTATCTACAAAATTTGAGATATACTAGATACTACTGAAGGGTGAACCTCTCTCCACCCAACCATAGGCAAGGATGTGCTATGCACTACTACAACTAGCCACCCTCGAGCTAGGGTGCGATGCCCGGAGAGGATTTTTGCAAGATTTTTTTATAGAAAGTCGACTAATCTTCCCTTCCTTGATGCTTGAACTAGATACGTCTTTCCCCCATCTATCTTCCCATGTTCATTCCTCTTCCCCAACTGTGTACGTCTTCCCCCTTATGTCTATCCTCCTCCTCTTTTCGTGTGGTATTCTCAAATACCTTGTGGGTTGTGCTAGAATATTATTGATGGTACTCTTCCCATCCTTTCTTAATTATTGAGGAGACTATGGATCTACCAGCTTGACTCGTAACAAGTTTCTGGGAAAAGGACAATTCAAGGTATGCATTGTTTTTAATTTAATAGGGTATTTTCTGGCAGGGTCATTTCAACTAGTAATTGCCTCCCTCTTGCACCATTCATCTCATGACATCGTAACTTGTGAAGGCCATCCCTTCAATAGTAGTTCAACATTTCCCTATTGCATTAAAAATCAAATATGCATATTACAAAATAAATCAAGGTCCATTGTCTTCCAATGATCACCTAATCGATTTGTTTATATTTTGGTCATGATAATAATTATATTTCATCTGCCGCAAAAACTCTATATAAAACAATGAACAAAAAAGGGTATGCCTATTTCATGGCATCCTCCATTTCCTAGGTAGCTTCATTGAGACCAAAGTGTTTCCATTGCACCTTGACCTATGCAATGGTCTTGTTTCTGAGAGGGACCTCTTTCCTGTCTAGGATACATTGTGGTTCTGGTAGGAATTCTCCCTTTGGATCCACCTGGACCACAAATCAGTTAATTATGTGAACAAAATCATGTACATATTTCTTTATCAATGAAACATGTAAAACATTATGTTCTTTTACCATGGGAGGTAAATATAATCTATCAGATACAAGTTCCACTCTGTCCAAAATTTCAAAAGGTCCACAAAATATGGATGCCAACTTGGCACATGTTCTGATTCTTTAAGAGCTTCTTCTGGGTCTTATTCAAAGATACACATGATCTCCTACTTTGAACTATTTATGACTTCTTTTTTTGTCTGCATAGCTCTTATGTTTGTCTTGGGACACTTTTTAATTTTTCTTAATTTAAGTTACTTGTTTTTTTAACTCCATCAACATGTCCATCCTAAGTGTAATTTTGTCCATTGGATTATCCCAATTGATTGGGATATTGCATTTTCTGCCATAGAGAGCCTCAAAGGGACTCATTTTTAAGGATTCCTGGTAGCCATTGTTGTAGGAAAATTCTACCCAGGGTAGGTATTCTTACCATTTCTTGGGATGATGCATCACATGCATCCTTAACATATCCTCCAATACTCGGTTTACCCTCTCTATTTTCCGATCAATTTGAGGGTGAAAGGTTGTACTAAACAACAATTTTGTTCCACAACTAGTAAACAAAGATTTCCAAAACTCTAAGGTGAATTTTTCATTTCTATCATATATGATTTCCTTAGGCATCCTATGTAGCCTAAATATTTATTTCATGAATATATTAGCAATATATATTTCCTTGCAAGTGGATTTTAACAGAACAAAGTGAGCATCTTTTCTAAGCTTGTCCACAAATACCATGATGACATCATTTTGCTTGGTTTCTTTGGGTAATCCTGTGATAAAATGCATTTAAATGGTTTCCTATTTCCATTCTGAAATAGGTAGGGCCTGTAACAACCCAGCTGGATGCTTGTGTTCCAACTTAACTTCTTTTCATTCCAAAAATTTAGCTAAATATAAAACTATGTCCTTTTTCATTCCTAGCCAATAGAACAATTTATTGGTGGCTATGATCATTTTTGGGTAACCAGGATGACCAATATATGGTATTTTATGTAGTTCATCCATAATGAACCTCTTCAAGTCATCACAATTTGGAATGTACAACCTTTCTTTGTAAGTTAGTAGGCCATGAATCATCAATTGATAACCATCATATTTCATGCATGTGGGATCTTGTTCTAGATATGCCTTTATAGTCTTGAAAAATTCATCTACTTCATGTTCACCCTTAACTATTTATTTGAGGTTTTTTTCACAGGTACTTACATCTACCACATGGATCACTTTCATGCTTCTACTATGGGAATCAAACACCCTATTTTCTTTCCCTTTAATGTGTTTGATCTCAAAATCAAACTCACTAAAGAGAGCCATCCACCTAGCTTGTCTAGATTTTAGTTTGGGTTGGTTAAGAAAATACTTCATCCCACTATGATCTGTCATGAGCACAAATTTTCTTCCAAGGAGGTAATGCATCCACATTTTTAAAGCATGCTCTATGTAATCTAATTCTAGGTGATGAGTCACATAATTTATTTCATGTTTAATCAATTTTATGGATTCATAATAGATTACATGCCCTTCTTGCATGAGGACTCCTCCTAGTCCTTATTTGCAGGAATATGTACATACAAGGAATTCCTTATTTCGATCTGCAATTTTCAACATTGGGGCATTGGTTAAGAGATGTTTCAGCTACTGGAAACTTTCCTCACACTCTGCTATCCAAACAAATTTAACTCCCTTTTTCTATTGAGAGGTGATTGGGTGACCAATTTTGGAAAACACTCTTATGAATCTCCTATAGTATCCTCCTAGGCCCACAAAGGATCTGATATCAGTTACATATTTTGGGGAAGGCCAATCCATAATGGATTTGATCTTATCAGGATCAACTGTCATTCCTTTCTCATAGATAACATAGCCTAAGTAGTGGAATTTCTTTTCGAAAAAGTCACACTTACTAAGATTTGCATAGAGCTTGTTCTCTCTTAGTACTTGAAGTACCAACTTGAGGTGATCTTCATTCTCTTCCATACTCTTGGAATAAATTAGGATATCATCAATGAAAAATAATACAAATCTAGCCAAGAACTTGTTGAGTACACTATTCATCAGGCACATGAAGGTGGATGGTACATTACTAATACCAAATGGCACCACCACAAATTCATAGTGCTCATACCTTGTCCTAAACATTGTTTTTTGGATTTCTTTGTCCTTGATTCAGACTTGATGGTATACAGATCTCAAATCGATATTGGAGAATATTGTAGCACCCCTTAACTGGTCAAATAGGTCATCAATTCTTGGCAAGGGATACTTATTTTTAATGGTCATTTTGTTAAGTTGTCTATGGTATATGACCAACCTAAGTGTGTCATCCTTATTCTTTACAAACAAGAATGGTGCTCCCCAAGGAGATACACTAGGATGAATATAACCCTCATCCAAAATTTCCTTTAGTTGTAATTTGAGATCAACTAGCTCTGGGGTACTAATCCTATAAGTTTCTCTAGACATTGGTACTTCCCCAAGTACAAGTCCTATTGAGAAATCTATGTTTATTCTTGGAGGTAGGCCCAATACCTCTTCATGAAACACATCTCTATATTCCCTCAATACAATATAGTCTTCTAATCTTGGTTTATGGTCTTCAAATAAGTTTAGTACTTGTATTGCATACAAAGTACATCCTTTCCTGCAATACTTATTCATTTGAAGGGATAATATTTGTCTAACTGAGACAAACTTTTGAATTTCTTATATGGTCCTTTTCTTCCCTTCCTCATCTTCGCACTCTAATGTTTTGTTATAACAGTCCATCTTGGCTTTGTGGGAAGCCAACCAATCCATGCCAATCAACATGTCATAAGATCCTAGAGGAAGGATTTTTAAGGTTTCTTGGGTAGACAATCCATTCATAATGATTTGGCATGCTGTTATGACCTTTGTTACTTTTCTTTTTGTTCCAGTGGCTAGCTATACCAGCCATGGTTTAGCATGTTTTTCTTGCTATAATTTACACTTTTCAACAATTTGAGGGGAAATATAAATCAAATTAGAACTAGGGTAAATCCAAATAGAAACAAGATGGTTGGAAATCATACCTTCCATTTCCACTACTGAGGTTTGGTGGTCTACTTGTCTGTTGTCCAAAGATGCATAAATTTTTGGTATACTCTTGGCCACATCATCAACCATGGTAGCCTCTTGGACATTGTAGAATCTACTACTATATGGATTCATATGAGGGAAGTTCCTCAGTAAATGTTCTTCTCCACATCCCCAATATTTTAATCGTTCTTTCTTTGTACTCTTAGCCTTCCCAGGGTTGATCCAAAGGTTTTATTTCCACTATGAGATGGAAAGTTTTGTTGATTAACACTTTTAGTGGGAAGGATCATCCAAGAACTATTCCCATAGTTCTTGAAATTTGAGGGCTTATCCCCTTTCTTCTTGAATCCCATTTTACCTTTCTTCTTCCAATCCTTGGGACGTTTTGCCTTGTGATTGGATTTTTCATAGCAATACCTATCCTTTCGAATGGAATATTCTAAGGTTTTAGGTTCATCAAACTCAATCCTGTTCTGGAAGGATTGAGGTATCCCACTAAGGAATCACTTCATTTTCACCTTTTCATCCTTTATATAGGGTACGTACCCCAATAATTCCAGAAATTTATTAATATACTCATCTATGGTGAGTTGTCCTAGCTAGAGTTCATATAACTTCTTAGTCCTCTAATCATAGTACCTTTTATAAAAATACTTCTTATTAAAATATTTCTCAAATTTACCCCAAGGAAACTCCTTCTCTTGGATTCCATTTACATTTATAAGGTCTTCCCACCAAATAAAGGACTTTCCATTCATGTTAAATATGGCTATTTTGGCCTTTTAATTTTCAGAGTAATCATGAACTCTGAAATACTTCTTCATGACAAGTATCCAAGCTTATGCTTCTTGCCCCTTTTGATTTCCACACAAAAGTGGGTGGCTTGGATTTCTTAAATTCTTTAGGGTCACCACCCTTTGGAGTGATTCCTCTTCTTTCTTTTCCTCTGAGAATGTGAACTAGTCTCATTGCTGGATAGTTCCTTGGAGATTTTTGCCCCTTCACTAAAGGAATATTTAGATGAGTATTTAGTTTTGGCATGCCTCTTGGCTCCACAAAGAGCCTTATTGGGAGTTCTTCTTCTTGCATTACTTCTTTAAGGACCATGCCTATGTATCTCATGCAGACTATGGGTTTTTCTCATGCTGGTGTTTGTGCACATTACTAGCTGATGGTCCATGCTGTAATTGTGTCTGTATACCTGACAGAGTTTGCAGTAGGATTACATTTAAATCAATTTGTTTTTACTGCTCTTTCATTAGCCTATCATTATCAGCGTTAAAGATTTGTAGATATTCCATGAGACTCCTCACAGTCCCATCTAGATTTGGAGGGGTATATACCACTCTACTTTCATCATATTATTATTCTTTGTTATGGTAGCTCTCTCCCCATTCATGACGTGTGACCATCCTCTCAACTATATATTTTTTGGAAGGTCACTGATTGGTTAAGTGCCGATGATCAACAATTTTCATTAGTTGATTATCCACCATATTATAAACAACATAGGATATTTTTATAAAAGAAAATGGTTTCATCATTAAACATATAACAACAACGTACAATTAATTTTTATTCATGCAAGAGTAGCATACAATCTCATCCTTTTTTTTTTTTTTTGAGTAGTAAGGTTTAAAATAAATCCTCACGAATAATAATGCAGGGAAATTGTTAGTATTTATATTTTGGGTGTTAATTGTTTCCACAATGAAATTCGTTGAATTCATATGTCGGGTAAAACAATGATTCACGAACTGTTAGATCAAAAGGTTGATTCAATATTCATCATTGGATCGTGGTATTCATGGTCAAATTCTTGGTGGGGAATTTACACTTGTGATCGTTGATCATGGTCAAATAAATGATACACATTGTTATATAATGTGAAAATAGCCATGGTTTACACTAAACGATCAATGGTTCCGATCAAAATCACACATATAAGTCACACATGAGTTAACAAAAAAATGTTACTCCATGTTGGTGATTTTAGAATATCCACTAAGAGACACATGGTGGTTAATAATGCCACAATTGCACTCTTGAGGGTGGTTCTATTAGCACCCCAACCTCTTGCTACACTATGGGGAAAATACCTCTTGGAAAAATTGGTAAAGCACTCAAAGGCTTAAGTGCCTTGTCATATGGCTAGATATTACTAGGGATTTATGAATAGGGTAGGGTAGCATGCCCTCCCCATTATAGCTTTTCTAATATAATTTGTTAGACTCTTTCAAATTCCAAGCAGGCCAAGTGTAGTTGCCTTCTTTGATACCACTCTATAACATGCCCAAACCCCTAAGTATCTCTTAAGGGAATGTGATATTAAAATTTCATTTCCCTTAACCCATTCAAAACTTCCTTTTAATGGCACCATTGTCTTCTCCTCATCAAGAGCTTTCCAACGACTGTAATGTTTCTCAAAGATGAGCTCTAGATCTAAAGTTATGGCTTCTCAAAGTTATGTCCACGTGTCACCCACATGGAAATATATCACACTTGTCATCCTACGTCGCACTGATGTGGATTTCCTGGTACATGCACCATACTTCATGGAACATATGTGTCACACCTCGACCAATGTTTAGTGGACAGTCGTTGTCATCTTCCATAGCTATTAGGATCCTCCCATCAGAGTGTTCCCATGGCAGTTTATTCTACACCCTCTGACTACCAAGTCTAGAGGCATCCATCCTCTAACACAAGACAGTTCCAGGGACTTGGCGATATATGGCTAGGATTTTGTCGGAGCTCTTTGACTATGCTTCATACTCTTGACACGTAACACCATACCTGCATGAAACATGGCACTCATAATTTCCACAGAATTTCACCTACGAGTGATAAATTTCCATGCCATGTGGAACCTTCTATGCTCAACATGTGGCACTAACTACGTCATGACACATGGCACCATCCACGTAACCTGCTTAAACCCTCAACTGAAAATCGATGGTCCAAGATGATTGTGGGGTTTCTCATACCTTGGCAGATCAATGATTTGTATTTAATCTCAGAGCTTCCTCATTGAAGTATAACTCCCTGATCCATTCCGCGAATTTTCTTGCGAGGGACATACATGTTCTTCTCCCAAAGCTCCTTCAATTTTGACGAATCAATAAGTAGGATCTCCTCTCAGAGCTCCTTCGATTTATATGGATCAATGACCAGGATCTCCTCTCAGAGTTCCTCCATAGAGGTGTATCCCCATGATTCAATCTGAAAGGATCCTTATGGTGGATGGTCAGTATCTCCTCCACAGAGATCTAACGACGAGGATTCGGGTGAGTACATAAGGTTTCCCAATAGTTGTCTTGTAAAACCCTTGATAATGGGCCACTCTTAGGGAGATACCTATCACCCCCAAGACACGTTGGCATGACATGTGGCACTCATATTGTGTCATGACCATTCCCTCACTATGCCAAAATACCATGACACGTGGAGCGACCATTGTTCCACACATGGATCCCCACGTGGACTTGACATGGTGTACGTGTTGTCAGAGGTATGCTCGGATTGTCCAGTCAAGTGTTAACACTTGTCCTAGCGATGACATTCTAACTCACAAGATAGATCCTCCATCACTCTAACATCACTTCCCTTTTGTACAACTAATCATGATAAATGGTAAGTCCTGCGACAAATCAACGACCAACATTCCTCGTAGCCACCCTTCGATGAACTGACCATATTATACCTTGAAGTAATCCCATAAGATTCAATCCATTCCCGATATCCATGATCACTCAAACCAACCTCCTATGAGGATGGTCGATTATTCTATTTCTCCTTGATCAAACAGTTCAAATTATTCCTCAGAATTCACCTTTCGGAGGACCTCCACTTTGGGCCTCCTGGGCTACTCAGACCAAGGGAATTTGATAATGCTCACTCTCATGATCTACAGTGATAACCAATCACTATATTGAATACAAATGATATGAGGACATTGGTTCTTATGTGTCCTCAGACTCCAACTGTGTCCACCATGACGGATCCAATGGTCCTCAATCCACCGTAGCCATCCTCTGATGAATCAACGATCCTCATTGATTTGTGATGCATACTCTATGGTTTTCACGACCAAATCTGATGGAGGGTCATGATATCTCCATTCCTCCATATCAACAATTGAGATCAAACCTCACCCTCATTTCGATAGAGGGCCCAGATTTAACCTTCGTGATAAATCAAAGGTCACAATTTTTTGAGGCAAGCTAGGGTTTCCCCTTGGCTTTAGTCATTTTCACGAAGTCTTTTTCTGAGTCCTTTACAAGACTTACCGAGTCTTAGGGACCTTGCGCTTGTCCAAGGAACTACATGGATTTTATAGGGTTTCTCTGTATCGCCCCATTTTCTGAAAGGTTTCTCTGTATCGCCCCATTTTCTGAAAGACTTATTAATTTTGAGCGTCCCAACCCTCAGAGGGAATTATATATATATATATATATATATATATATATATATATATATATATATATATATATATATATATATATATATATATATATCAATATTTTCACACACACACACACACATATATATTCTATGCAATTACAAAATATCTACATAATACACAATTAAGCTCACATGTCGAGTATTCATATCCAAAAGCATCATACTATTCATTCAACCATACACCCATTTAAATCAATACACAAAAATCATGAGTTACTTATCTATAAAATTTGAGATATGATAGCTACTACTGAAGGGTGAACCACTCTCCACCCAACCATAGGAAAGGTTGTGCTATGCTTTTCTATAGCTAGACACCCCCTAGCCAGGGTGCGATTCCACAAGAGGATTTCAGCTATATTTTTCAGGGAAAGTCAACTAATCTTCCCTTCCTTGATGCATGAACCATAGAATTCTCTCCTCCGTCTATCTTCCCATACTCATGCCTCTTCCCCAACCATGTGCATCCTCCCCCTTCTGTCTATCCTCACCCTCTTTTCTTGTGGTCTTCCCCAAGACCTAGTGGGTCATGTCAAAATATTATTGATGGTATTATTCCCATCCTTCCTTAATTCTCGAGTAGACTACCCAGTTACTAGCTTGATTGGTAATCAATATTCCGGACAAAGGAAAATTTAGGGTCTGCATTGCTTTTGATTTGACAAGGTACTTCCTGGCAGGGTCATTTGAACCAGTAATTACCTCCCTCTTGCACCATTCCTCTCATGACATTGTAATCTGTGAAGGCCATCGCTTCAACAGTAGTTCAACATTTCGCTATTGCATTAAAAATCAAATTTGCATTTCACAAAATAAATCAAGGTCCATTGTCTTCCCATGATCACCTAACCGATATGTTTATAGTTTGGTCATGATAATACTTATATTACAAATTGGAGGAAACATGGGTGTTACATATATACATTGGTATATTTATATACATATAATTAAGACATCAATTAATCTCACACACATATGTTTATGTATATAAAATAACCGTTTTATATAAAAAAAAATTATGTCTATACATGTTTTTATAGAATTTATATAAGGATACACATAAATGTAATTATATATAGGGTTATGATTATTTACATGGATATATGTGTGAAAAATAATGTAAGTATACATAGGGTTATGATTATTTACATGGATATATGTGTGAACAAGAATGTAAGTATATATAGGGTTATGATTATTTACATGGATATATGTGTGAACAAAAATGTAAGTATACATAGGGTTATGATTATTTACGTGGATATATGTGTGAACAATTTAATTCCATTGGGACATCACAATGTCTACTTTGTGAGCTTCGAAGTTTTCCATGCCAATTCAATTTTCTCTCTTGTGAACTTATAAATTGTATTCTTCCCTTTCTCTCTTTCAAAGGATAATCATAGTGATGATTGCAGGTTGGTCCTCTTCTTTGTACTAATGATTGTTGATTGATATTCTTCTTTGCATTGATGAATACATATTAATTCTCTTCAGAAATGTCAAAATATGAGGTTGTAAAATAGTTTTTGTTCTACCTTTTCTCTTTATTTGGGGATTTTTGTAGTGATGATTATAGGCTGGTTTCTTTATAAATGTCAAAATATGAGGTTCAAATTGGTTTTTTCAATAATGGTTGTCGATATTTTCATTTTGCATTAATTGTGGTCTGATTCTTAAGAAGATATATGCCATGTGTTTAAGAAAGCATTTGATTTACATGTGGGTGGTTGTTATGAATTTTCTTGAGGTAGGATAATTGTTGATGGTTGTAGAGATTTTCATTTTGCATTAGCTGTGGTGTGATTCTTAAAAAGATATATGTCATGTGTTTAATCAAGCATTTGATTTACTTGTGGGTGGTTGTTATGAATTTTCTTGAGGTAGGATAAATGTTGGGGTTATGTGAAGTATGAGGATGTTCCTCCTCATTATGTCATTATTCTATGTTATGATTATTAATTATATGAACAACTGCATAATATGAAGACACTAATGTCCACAACATTTCTTTTCATGAATTAATTAAGAAATTGATATTTCCCATATCCCTATGTCATACACTATCTTCATTTGTTTCAAAATATGATGGCATGAGAATGGATATAGAGATTCCCTCCATTAATAATGAAAGGGAAGTAAAGGTTCACATATTGTAAGATGTAAATGAAAGATAAGTTGACTTATATGATGAGAAGGGAACCAAAACCTTTGTGGGTTTGTTTGTTACAATTACCTCTTAACTACACTACAAGGAAAACACCTTGTAGTAAAGGTTTTTGCAGAGGATTTTGGTGTTACAAGGTTTGGAATTTTTTTGTAAAAAACCTTCGTTATTTGAAGAGTAGGTTTTAGAGGAGGTTTTGACAAATGTTCCATATAACTAAAAAAAATTGGGCAGACAAAGGTTGTAGAAGAGGTTTTTTTTTTGGTGCTTTTATTTTCAAAAAATACCTGTGCACTCTTAACCAACCTACCTTGGTGCGTACATTTAAGAAAAAAGAACATGTTCACTTATAATTATTACACATTGGTTTCTCCTTTTCTGTTGTATGTAGAGCACTGATTTTCTTATAATTTCTATGCACCGGCCTCAACTATTTTGCATATGAAGCACCAATGATTTTTGGTTTATGTATGAATCGGTGCATTTAAGTTAGCATGTTCCTTGGTTCTTGTATAATTAGTATGTAACGGTGCTTGTATTACCCTGTGCACTGAAGGGTAGTGAAATTTTGTATAATCAAGGTGAGATGTTGACGCTGTTATTTTTACTAAGCACTGGTGCATACATTATATTTAAAGTTCCAATGTGTATACTAAACATAAAGCACCAGTGCACACATTATATTTAGGGCCCTGATACGTATTTCAAACATGGGCATTGTAAAATTTTGAAATGATAAATATTATTGTATGTTATGTCGTTTATGAAACAATGACTTTTGTCAATAGTTCACACCAGTGCATTTTTATAAATAATGGGAATCAATGCATATGACACCTAAAAAATCACTTCGTTCTATATTATGGCATGCACTGTCCTGTGAGTTCTTATGAATACAAATGTAACATCCCTAGTTTTAATCCCCGCAAATTATAATATAATTGTGTAACTATCATATAGGCTGGTGAACCAATATGCTTGGGGAAAGAGATCATATTGATTAATATGGATGGGGGACGAATTATGTATTATGTACATTGAATTTATTAATAAGGATAATAGTCACTGGTTGTGTTACAAGAGAGACAAAAATGATGGGGATCTATGATTCCACAAGAGAGAGAGGTCCAAGGGGGATTTTATTCATGGGTTAATATCCAACCCACATTTATGAAATTATTATCATTGTGTATAAATATTCCATTTTTTGTTGAGTGTTCCCCAAGCCAATCATTAAAATCATGTAAGAGGGTGGGTGTAAGAAGTTTTAAAGTCCCTAACTAGGTTGGGTGGGAATATTATGTTTAATATCAAACAAATGTTATTTCTCCTTGTGTAAATGTGTCAAACACTTTGCATTAATCTTGTTAAATTCTTACAAATAGTTTGCTTCAATTGTAATATTTCCAAGCATATTGTATGCATCCATTACACAGAAAATAAAACAAATAACCATGGAATCTTATTGTGTTTGGAAACTCCCAAATCACAATAGTACAAATATATATAATGGTTGTAATAATAGCTTCCAAATACTTCTAAACACATGGATCTAATGGTTGCAAAGAAACTACATAATCTACTAACATAAGAAATACAAAGAAAACTTGGAATGATGCCAATCTATGATGTCCACTGCTTCAAGGCTCTCCAAGCCCTAGAGTGCTCTTCTCTAGTAATGTCCACTTTGTGAGAAACCTTCCAATCCCTATTGTAACTCTCATGAACTCGGTCCAAATGGCTTACTCCAACACTAATCATAGAGGTCCTCAAAAGACGAATACGGAAGTCTAGCGGGGCCTCATGGGACACCCTGTACTCAACCCATGGGGATGCCCTTAACCACAGTTTCTATGAAACCTTCCTGACACCTACGTAATTATGGATCAACCTCTTCTGAAAAACCTTAACAAATTCCTGTGAAAACCTACAACTGAATATAAACGTCAAATTGAAGCTCTAATGGAAATCCTAGGTTGACCCCCTCTTGTCTAGCTTGGGTGGATATTTCTCTAACCAAATTAAACTCTAGTAATGGAATGGTTTTTCTAAACCCAACGAAACAATAGCTCCAAGAGCACTCCAAAATAAGAGATCAAATAATAATTCCAAAGAGAAGGGTTACCTCTCTATTTATCTCTTCCTCCGAGACATCTAGATCTTTCCCCTTTTTTACCAAATCAAACCCTCACTTTATTTTCCCTCTAATTTCATTTAAATATAATTATTTATTTTTATTTAATGTCACTTTAGGATTTTCCATTATTTTAACCTAGTGACACCAAATAAACCTCCTTGAATCCCTTGTCCTTGTTGATGATATCCTACATGAGTTGTATAGGTTATTAAGTAATCCTCTGTCATGATCAATTGGAAGGAGGCATTACAATCCTCCCTTCCCAAGAATTGTTTTCCTCAAACAAATCCAGATCAGGGTGTTGTAAGATATGCTCTCCTTCCCAAGTGGCATCCTCTATGGGAAATCCTCTCCATACGATCAAGTATTCTCGAATGAATTTGCTTCTCAACATATTCTCCTTGAAATAAAGAATCCTCTCGGGGGCCGAAACCAATTTCCCTTCCTCATCTAATGGAGGAAGATCTACTGAAGCAGTGACATGCTGTCCCAATGCCTTCTTGAGGCAGTATACATGGAAGGCGTTATGGATCTTGTTAGCCTATGATAGCTACAGATTGTATGTTACCTCTCCAACTCTCCTGATCAGTTTGTAGGGTCCATAAAATCAAGGCTTCAACTTCTCTGAACCACTCTTCTTTAACGATGAATGTTTGTAAGGTTGCAACTTGAGAAATACTAGGTCCCCAACCTCAAAGATGCATTCTACCTTGTTCCTATCTGCATACATCTTCTGCTGATTTTGAGTGGCCTGCAAATGTTTCTTCAAGACTCTCAATATGTCTTGGATTTCTTGCAACAAATATTTGTCCTTGGGAGCTTTACTCTCCCCTAGTTCCTTACCAATGGTGCATCATGTACTTCCCTCAAAATATTATCCTTGAGTTTGGACTCATGAAAAATCTAGATCTTGTATTTATAGTTGATGATGTCATCCACTACCCTATACCTGTTATCTTGAATACTTCCCTCCATCAACTCACAAGTGAAGGTATTATTGGAGTATTCCACCAAAAGAATGGATTTCCAGTCTGTTGAGATCTCTATCATGGATAAGGCTTCTCCTGAATAAAGCGTCAACAATATGTTCTTCTTCCCCTTTACATACTGGATGTCAAAACCATATGCCTACACATTAATCACTCATTTCTGTTGTCTCTCATTTAGGTCCCACTACTCCAAGAAATATCTCAAGCTATTGTGGTTAGTCCTAACCACAAAGCATCCTTCTACTAGGTATTTTCTCAACTTGGCCAATGCATGCATGATGACCAAAATATACTTATCATATATTATATAAATCTTCTCTGGCTCTCTTATATTTGTTCTCTTGAAATATATCAGGTGTCGGTTTTGCATCAAATGCTCCCATCCCCTCACCAGATGTGTCACACTTTAGGACAAAAAGCTGCATGAAATCTAGGAGTGATAATACGGGAAAATTCTCATCACCCTCTTCATTTTGTTGAATACTACCTGTGTTTCCTATGACCATCGAAATGCCCCCTTTTTGGTGAGGTTTTTCAATGGCACAATCAATTGTGAAAATCCTTTCAGAAAGCGCCTATAATAGATGCATATATTGAAGAATCCTTACAAATCTGTGAGTGATATGGGGGTGGGACAATAGAATATTGTCTGGATCTTCTCTCAATGAACCTTTACTCCCTCAACACCAATGACGTGCCCTAGATAAAGGATCTTTGTCAACCCAAACTTGCACTTTATATCCTTGGAAAAAAGAGATTGTTCCTCCATAATGGCCATGAGAATGTTGTCTACATGCTTTAGATTTTCCTCCCACATCCCACTGTAGATCAGAAGATCTTCAAAGAAAGATAGTAATAATTTCCTCAATTGTTTGTTGAATATATCGTTCATGCATGATTGAATGGTATCTGGTACATTAGTCAACAAAAAGGGCATGACTAGAAATTCATAGTGACCATAGTGACACCTGAATATTGTTTTATGGATATCCTCCTCTCTGACCTGAATCTGGTGGTATCCTGATCATATATCAACCTTTGAGAATTACACTACCCCATGCAACTCATATATCAAATCATCAATCTTAGATATGGGGTATCAATTTTTGATGATATTCTTTTTCAATGTTCTGTAGTCTATGCACATCCTCATAGTTACATCCTTCTTCTTCACTAGTACAATTGAATAAGAGAAGGGAATAAAACTAGGCCTGATATGTACCATCTCTAGAAACTCCTTTATGGACTTCTCTATTTCATCCTTGAACCTCTTTAGATGCCTGTAGGGTGTGGTGATTACGACCTTTGACCCCTCTTCTATATCAATGACATGCTCAAATCCTCTGTCAGGTGGTCTCCCTACTAGAAATGGTTCAAACAATATTTCATTCTTTCCAAGAAATGCCTGGATATCCACATGGTAATGTTGGTGATCATGTGATAGCTTCTCCATGGTGATCAAGCACTCTATTGCACAAGCCATGTACCCATGTCTAAAAAAGACATCCATGCATTGGTTAGACACGATCCCAAGGGAACCTGTCGACATACCTCTTAGGATGAATTTTTTTCCGCCCTTATCCTAGAACTCTATTCTCATGTTCCGATAATTCATGCAGATATCTCCTAATGAGTAAAACCACTAAACTCCTAGAACCACATGAATATCTTCTAAATATACAACATAAAATTCATCGGTCAATGTATAGTTTCCCGATGTTCCTTCCAATCCCATGATCCTGTGAGTACATTCCATGTTGTACCCATATGTTACTACGACATTGAATCCCTCAAAGTCCTTTGCAGGTATTTGTATCCTGGTGATATGTGCAACATCAATGAATTTGTGGGTGGCCCCACCATCAATCAATGTTGTAACCCTATTACCTTGCAAATTTCCTCTGACCCTGAAGGCATAAAGTTTAGGGACTCCTGAACGTGTGGAAATCATCACTCCCTTTGTTCTATCCTACAATAGTGCATGCTCTATAACATCAAGGTGTGATGTCTCACCACTATCTTTTCCAATTCCATCATCATCACTTCCATCCTCTTCATCAGAAAATACCTCAATATAATGGACTTTACCTTTTCCCATACATCGATGATTTGGTTCCCACAATTCCTTGTAATTGTAGAAAAGATTCTTCCTCATTTCCCTCTGAGTTTCCTCATCCAACCTATCCTTCCCTGTCCATGTCTTCTGGGAAGGTTTTGACACCTGAACCTTTTGTGGGATAAATGTTTTTGCCGACGTCTTCTTGGGGAATGTGACTATGATATCTAGGGTCTTCATGATAGCTTCCTATAGTGTGTTTTTCCTAAAATCCTCCACCCAATATTTTAATGGTTCAACCAAACCCTCCATGAATAACATCGCGAGTCCCTGCTCAAAAACATTAGTCACGATGACTTACATCCACTGGAATTATGTGACACAGGGCTATGGTGTACGTGTCTTCCTAAGATTCTCCAACTCCCTGAAGTGTATCTCAGGGTCCTTCCTATCGAACCTATCCATTAGCCTTTAGGTGAAATATTTAAATGATGTGATGTTGGAATGTCCCAATGTTAACAACCCATGGTACCACCACTCATGAGCCTCTCCATCCAAGTGTAGAGTGGAAAATTTGATTGCTTATGCCTCTGTCATTGGGTTAAGATAAAAATAAGTGTCCAACTTATGTACTCATGCTCGTGTTGTGCACCTGTCAGATCCATCAAAATCTGAGATGGTCATCTTTCACAATTTGCACAAAATGTCGAAATTTTGTTGATTCTAGCTCATTGAAGGCTTGTTCCTCATCTTGAGGTTGTAATAGTAATTGTAAGATAGGGATGAATGGGCTCCTTATTCTAGCAACTGATACTCCTTGAAGTATGATTTCATTTTGTCAGTTGAACCCTATTTTTCCTGTGCTCCTGTAGGCTACTCCTCAAGGAATGGTGGAAATAATGGTCTGGGTACCTTTATGCTACCTACTTGGAAGACACTCTGTGTCGGAACATAGGTATTACTCTCTTCATAAGTCCTACCACCTATATGGATGGACTCTACATGGTTCCCATTGGTACCTCCCTGGTTTTGGTTTGCTTAGTTGTCGGAAAAGAATCATGTTAATTGTTGCTTCCCATTAGCTATGATTTCCAACAACTGTATTGTACTATCTTTAGGAAGATCCCCCATAAATCCATCTAATTTTACCTCTTCTGATGTCTCCTATCCTAGGGTGGGTTGTTTCCCTCATCCTCTAGTTTTCCTTGGCATCAATGCCTCAAAAAATCACAGGTTGGAAAAATCACCATCTATGATACCAATGTAAAGTCCCCAACTAGGTTGGGTGGGAATATTATGTTTATTATCCAAAAATTGTTATTTCTCCTTGTCAAACACTTTGCATTAATGCTACTGTTAACTTGATACACACAATTTGCTCATATTGGAATATTGTCAAACATATTGCATGCATCCATTACATAGAAAACATAGCAGATAACCATGGCATCTTATTATGGTTGGAAACCCCCAAATCACAATAGTATAAAGGTATATAATGGTTGTAATAACAAATTCCAAATACTTCTAAACACATATATCTACTGGATACAAAGTAGCTGCAAAATATACTAATAGAAACTATACAATGAAAACCTATAAGGATACCAGTCTATGATGTCCACTGCTTCAAGGCTCTCCAATCCCTACAATGATTTTCTCTAGTAATTTCCACTCTACAAGAATCCTTCCAATCCCTTCTATAACTCTCAATAACTCGATACAAATGGCATTTTGCAACCCTGATCACAGAGGTCCTCGTGGGATGGATATGGGTGTCTAGCGAGGCTTCATGGGACATGTTGTACTCAACCCATGGGGATGCCCTCAACCGCAGTTTCTTAGAAACCTTCCTGACACCTACGCAATTCTGGATCAACCTCTTCCGAAAAACCTTCACAACTTCCTAGACAAACCTCCAACTGAATATAAACCTCAAACTGAAGCTCCAATGGAAATCCTAGGTGGACTCCCATCTTAACTATCTAGGGTGGATATTGCACCACCAAAACTAAAATGCAATAGTGGAAGGGTTTTGCTAAACCCCAATGAAACAGTGTCTCTAAGAGCACTCCAAAATGAGAAATCAAATCATAATTCCAAAGAGAAGGGTTACCCCTCTAGTTATACCTTTTTCTGGGCCTTCTAGATCTTTCCCCTTTTTGACCAAATCAAACCCTCACTTTATTTTCCCTCCAATTTCATTTAAATACAATTATTTATTTTATTTAATGTCACTTTAGGATTTGTTATTCTTTTAACCTAGTGACACCAAATAAATCTCCTTGAATCCATTGTCCTTGCTGATGATAGCCTACATGAGTCGTATATGCTATTAAGTCATCCTTTGTCATGATCAATTGGAAGGGGACATTACATAAGTCACATCCGAGCATGGGATGAAGTACAATCATCTTTGGGAAGAGTGAGAGTCAAGCAAGCAAGGGAGATATAGAGAAATTCGTATGGAGAAAGAGACAAGTTTTTACATGCATATTTTGGAAAACAATATACTAGGAGATGAATATTGGGAAGAGCACCGACCATGTACTTGTGCTTTAAGGTAGCCATTGTTTGGTTGTGTTTATGCTGAGAAAGAGGCCGATATGTATGTATAAATGTGATGTAATTATGAAGTGCATTTTCTTGTGGAGGAAATGGTTCAAGAGCCTTGAGAAGGTTTTTGTGAGCACTCCTGAAGAAGATGAGAGTTCTTTGATTCCCCAACTGAGAGATTCCTGGCCAGCCGAGTGCACTGGAATCCATGATAAAAAAATGGTACAACTTGAGGGACCGCGAGTAGTGAAGGGGGTACATCCCTTTGGTTTTGTAGGTTGTGGGGGAGAAAGAGGGCTGGTGGATTGGAAATTCTATAGGATTATAAATTGGGTTTTCGGTTGATGAGTGTGGAGAGTAGACAACCAGAGGGCCAAATATCCTTATGGAATCATAACCTCAATTCGAGGGTGGCCTGTTTTTGACTAAAAATGAACAACAATGCCTATGGCTGGGAGGTTCATCCTTTGTATGTATCAAGTTGGTTAATTATTAACAAATAATTGTTTCTATTATGTTATTATGTTTTTTCGCTATGTAAATGATTTAGATGAATGTTGGGTATTTTTTTGTTTCTTGAACAGTTGCATTCATGGTTTTATTTATGTTGTATATGCAATTAGAGTTATGGTATCATAAATGGTTAAATATGTGTGTGACTTGTAGTTGGTAAGCTACATGAAACTATTTAGCAGAAAAATCTTAAATTTTTAAAGTGTTTTCTGCAAGTAACGTTCCTTCGTTGGGTTGGGGTATGTTACAACAATGCATTGAGATGTATACATTTTTATTAATTGTTTTTTTACAAATTTTCAATTTAATCATTTGAAAATCAAATAATTGTTATAATAATATTGTTTTATATTTTTATTATTGCACTTTGATATAATGATTGCATTAATGCGTTATCCAATGAATTATACCTTTGTATTTCTAACAATGTAAATCATCCACACATTAATTATTCAACAACACACCATTTTACGACATTTGATAATGCAATAACATAAGAAATCCATTTTATTATATACAAATAAGAGACCCATTGTCATACAAAATGGGGCAACGTAAAGGTCCACAATAATCAAATTGCAACCAACATGTAATTGCTACCCTTATTGGTAATATGTCCTCATGTAATTGGGACAATACATCAAGTACATTAAACAAAATCCCTGATTTTCAGAGACAAATATTCCAAAACATACAACTTGTAGTAACATTCAATTATATTGATTGTCATTCATCACTTGAACTATCATCATCACTCGAGTTGCATGCATGCCTCATTTCTTCATTATTTTTAGGGGATATTGTACTTTTTTTTATTTAACATATTGTTTTCTTGATTGAATTGTTTTTTATGTTCCTCCTTCTCATCTTCCATCTACAAACATAGAAATAAAGTGTAATAAGTATATCTACATTTATATATATAGTTCAATATGCATGATTTCAAAAATAAAAAAACATACCTTAGCAACAAATATTTCATAAAGCACAATACACATTCTTTTGAATCCATGCTTCATGCCTTCTCTTAAAATCTCTTCTCTTGGCTACATTGCATACTTTGATTCCTACATGTTTAATACATCAGGACAAAGCATGATCATTATAATTAATATAAAGGTTTCTTGTTGTTTCATTAATTATAAACCAAGGGAAGTTAAAAAACATAACTACTTACAAATTGTTCAATTAAACCTTCATACTTCAACATATACTCACAACCCATACTTAATCCAATGTCTATCAATTCATGGGTTGGATCCTCTTTGTATGTTAGAACCTATTAGAATACATCCATGAACAAGTGTAAACTAATTATTTAAATATAACAATCACAACAAACATGAAATCTTAAGTAAGGATGAAAATGTAAATATTCACAAGGTTTGTGAGATTAACCTTTTTATTCCTCGTTGTCTTGTCTCATGTGCTGAATAGGTTCTATTTGTTTTCTTCTTTTATAGAATAAAACAATTGAAAATTACTATTTCATGCAATAATTAAATTCGATGTACATAAAAAAAATAAACGAATGATTACATACCTCTGATGCATTTTGTGGTTGGGATGACTCCTCTTGTAACATAATTATGTTTATTTCTCTTACCATCTCCTTCTACACTTTTTTGGAAATCCCTACCGACATGTATTGGTTTTCCCCTCATTTGTCCCTTGGAATTTTCAAAATATCCCCCAAAAAAGAAAATATAGGAATCATCACATATAAAAATTTCGTAATTGTTTTACAAAATAAATTACCAGTGAATATAGTAGCTTTTCATGCACTGATACATTATCCATATGTACACACACCGATATATGATAATAGTTTCATTGCGAAATCAAAATTGTTTTTACAAATTGTTGTATTAAGTTCGTGCTTTATAAATTAATAAAAGCATCCATACCTAAGTGCTATCTATTGCACATCACTAACCCGTGAACAAATTTAATACATGATGGTTTCCATAAAAAAAACGATATTATTTCCATTCTAAACTCAACGGTGCTCGTTATAAGAAAATGCACCCCGATTCTTATCTATGTACAATTTGTACCGTCGACCGCGATTTTTTTTTTAAATATTATTTCTAATTTAAATTAAGTAGTGTTGTTGACATGAAAATATGCACAGATGCTCTGCCTATGTATAGGGAACATCACTAATTGCGAAGGCGTTAAAAAAAACCTGATAGTGACAGGATAATTTGGGACCCAATGTAATGAGTGGTTCCATTGCAACATATAAGAAATTCCCCATATATAAATAAGCAACCCCTATAAACATATTTTTATTTAAAAAAAAATCTCCTTGTGAAATACATAAATGGAAAGCAATAAAAGCAATGAGGAAATTAGGGTTTCCAATACCGAAGGTAACTATGAAACCCTTTTTTTTTTGGGAATGCGTTGAAAATAACTTGAATCAAATAGGGGAAAAATTAAGATAATTGATAGAATGAAATCATATACCTGGAATTTTTCCTTTGCAGATTTGTATGTGACTTATAGTAACCCCTTTTGAATTTAGATCTTAAAAAAAATCCACCCACTCCGAATTCTTTGCTGGTAAATCTCTCTTGCACAAATCTACCCTCTAAAATTTGGCAAAATAATGATAGAATAAATAAGGTTTTCATTTATAAACACAAAAAATGAAATTCTTGCTCATTTTTTTCGTTGTATATTTGGATGCATTGATTTTTTTTCATAACTTATTTTTTTGGTACTCTATATAATGAATAGTGCACTGGTGTGGTGTGTACGTATAACACATTGACTCATTTTTTCACAATAAATTTCAATGCATTGATAGAAAGCATGCACTATTTTTCTAAATTTCTTCAATCAATGTGCTATACAGTTCACACCACATCAATGCGGTGGGTAAGTACTGACACACCGGCAAAAAATTTAATTTGCAAAATGCAAATGGAAACATCTGCATTTAAATTTTGCGGAGGAAATAACAAAGGTTAGTCTTCGATTCTTCTCACAATTTAAAACACCACTGTGTTTGTTTTATAAAAATGCACCGGGGCATCCTTATATGATTAAGTGCATCGTTAACTTATACAAATTATTCCAAATTTTATTTGAAGTTAGATTGTTCTATGCTTGCCAAGATGATGGTTTTGGCTCAAATGCAGGAAAAAAATAATTATAATATCAAATGGCCAATTCTTCAGATTCCAACTCCTCCCATATTATTGCAAGTCTGTCAAGTTCACCCCCATCGGTTGCAGTAAGTCTATATTTTATTTATAATTTATTTATCTCATTGAATTTATGTTAAATATGCATGTGCAGTTGAATAATTGTTCATTGAATTTTGTAGGATCATGATTCATGATCGAGTTTGGATGTGCAAGATATTATAGTAATCCCAAAATTTTGCAAGCTCTTATTAGGAAATATATATTGCAAGCATATGTTTGATGAAAATGGAAAATTTCTTTACTCTACCAATTATAACATGCCATCTTCCAACAACCAACCTAGGGCGATGATATTACACTGTGAATTGCATCTCTTTTATGAAGACACCCCTTGGGGTGTAAGAAAACGATGATTGAGTCGTATTTTTGGATTTTCAATGGAACTAATGCAAATGTGTTCTTAATTTGACACTTGTTTTATAAAGTGGTTGGTTGCATGTTTATTATTTGGAAAAAAATTTACATGCTTCTAATAAATGTTTGGTATAATGTTTGAACATAGTGAATGCATCGTGTTACTAATATTATTGATGTAATGTTCAATATTTTTACAGTCAGTATTTTAATGATGAGTGACCTGTCTACCATATATTGATGCACCCCACTATGATGTTAAGTCATTATCTTGCTAATAAATGAGCATATCTTGGAAATAAAGCATACCGAGCATAGTTGAATCAACCACCTATTCAATTCCCACTACGTCCTAAGTCACCAATTCAAAACCTCTACAATAATACTTGTTCTTCACATGTTGGGGACAAAGGAAATGATATCGAGGATGGCATGGATGATTTCTTATAGGATATCCAAGCCATGGAGAGAATGTCGTTACATATATTCCAGAAAAATGAACTAGGGGATGATGTTGATATCGTTGATACCTACTTCAAAAGATTTAAATCTTCTTCCACCACCCCTCTCTTTTGACATGGGTCAAGGTCTACCCAACTAGGGACAACAATGTTATTGTACAACTTGAAAGTAATGTATGGTATGTCATATGCATGTTTCTTGACACTTTTGAGGTAACTAACCATTATGTCCCCTAATTTTTTAAGGAATCTTGTCACATAATGAAGGAAGAAAATGGTTGATTTTAAGCATGCTTAATGAAAGTGTACATTTCTATTTCCCACTAATTGTAGGTTAATTAAATATAATTTACTTACGAGTGATAATTCCTTGCTTGATAGTTTCCCAGAGGAAAAAAAAAATTATGAAAATGTTTGGTGTTGAGTACATATCATACCACACATGTTCGAATGATTGTATTCAAAATAGATATGAATAAGAAGACAAAGATATATGTCTATAATGTGGGGATGATAGGTACTAAAATAAAAAATCAAGGTTAAGTCACATGGTCCTCCTCATGAGATATTGAAGAACATGCCTATAATTTCAAGGATTCAAAGGCTCTTTCATTGCAAACAATTATCCGTGTTGCATGGGTGGCATGCCTCACATAGAAGTGAGCCAAGATTTATGTGAATCCTAGTAGATTCAGTAGGCCATGAATCATATAGAGGATACATGGCCTAATAAATTCAAGGATGAAGTATGGACCCTACAGTTGAGCATATCCATGGATGGAGTTAACCGATATTCCCTAAAAAAAAACAACTATTGTGTTTGGCCAGTGGTATTGATAAATAACAATACCCCCCCATGGTTGTTCGTGAAGAATGAACATCTTATGATAGCTCTTATAGTCTCAGGTAGAAGACAATTAAATATAATTGATGTCTAACTCTAACCATTTATCTATGAATTTAAGCAATGATGGGAAGGGATACATGTATATGATGTATCAAGACCCATCCCAATGGAGAGGTATTTTAGGTTGTATGGAATATGTGTGTACAACACGCACGATTATCCATGAATAAGAGTTTTCTCTGGTAGGCATGTTGATTGATTTGTTTGTATCTGTAATGTTATTTGGCATACTTACTTTGGTGCAACTATATTTTTGACACTAACGTGCTATGTATACAATAACGTTGCAAGCCTTGTAAAAAAGGGTATCATGGATGTAAATGTTGTGGAACTTCTATAAAGGATAGGTTGTCCAACCACCCACGAAATCTAGTGTATGACTGCTCAAGGGTATTCCTCCTAGAAGACTGCCCTTATAGAAGAGTTGCATATTCTTTTAATGTTAAACCAGAGAGAACCTAGAGACTTGAAATAATGACACTGATATATTGGATTAGGGAATATGACACAGAGAAGGAGAAGGAAACAATAGAATTGTTTTGATTCAAATGCAGAACCTATGTTCGATGATCTTGAATTTTTTGACACCTATGTTACGAAAATTCCGATTGGGATGAAAAGGAAATATGTATTTTATGAGCTTCCATATTGGGAGAATCTTAAGATTTTCCACTTACTATATCCCATGCATTTATTAAAAAATGTTTCATATTCTTTATGAAGGCACATATCATCGAATACAAGTGACACATTATTTATTAGGAGATATCTTATTGCTTGAAATACTAAAAAGATACATTAGACAAGAAATTAAACTAGAGGAGAGGTTGGTCCCTCTCAGTCTTTTAAAGAAGGTGATGTCACATGGATTTTGAAGAAATACGATCTTTCTATGGTGAAGGATGTTATATTGGGTATGAAGGCACCTTGTTTATATGGGTCAACTCCACAAAATTTATTTATTGCAGAAGTGAATTTGTTAGGGTTGAAATCACATCACCATCTGAACCTTCGAAGGGTATTTATGTTGAATACATGATTCTTATTCTATACCGTCGGTAAAAATATGTTATGCACTCACAATTTTATGATAATTAATGATGTATGTATCTATTTCTTAGTGTCATTATCCTTTTCTCATGTGTGGTTTTGTGGAACATGAATTCCCCCAGGACTTATGACGTGCCATTTCAAAATTATCTGCATTTGTATATTGGATCACATCAAAGGAGATTCATAGGGCTAGTATTCCACATTGTTTTCGAGAGATAGGTGAGTTCTTTTATATGTTTGATAAGGAACTTCACATGAGTTTTATGGACTTGCAATTCCATCTTCTAATTCACCTACCTGACAAGGTTGAGTTAGATGAGGTTCTCTCATGTTGTTGGATTTTCTTCTTAGAGAGGTACATGAAAAAATTGAAGGTGTTTGTTTGACAAAGGGAAAAACCAGAGGGTTGTATGGTAGATGGATACACTATATATGAGTTGTTCTATTATTCTGGTGAGTACATCAAGAAAATTGATGACACACCAGGGGAAGTGGTTTGGTTTGACCAACAATATGAGGAAAAAAGGGAAGGAGAGCTACTCCAAACAAACAAACAAAAGACAATTGATAAAGATTAAGTCACATATATTTTGTCATTTTAGTAGAAAGGAACTATTTATAGTGAAGTTGGTAATATATATTTGATCTCATGCTATTTGTTTTGAATTCTTATATACATAAACAAATTTAGAAATTGATGGCCATTAAATTCATTCTTTACAACATGGAGGCAAATCGACCATGTGTCACTTTGTATGAAGAGCAAACAAGGAAATGGGTCAGTGATAGGAAATCATTTAGACGGTTGAATGTTAGAAGCATGCCTTATATTGACCATTTAAAAGAAAATATGCCCAAAATATGTCCCAAGAGTTGGGTGGTTGACCAGATACAATAGAAATATGCGGTGTCTGGTTTTAACCCACATAGAGAAGATATGGATCCGCTAAACATAGGGATCATGTGCAAAAATTATGTAATAATATTGCTAAGTACCACGTTCAGTTTATAATATTTCAAATTTGAATTGTAACATGTATTCTGTTTTTATTAATGCTCAGGCTATTAGACATATGACATTGTCCTTTGTTCTCATTTTTATAGGTGCATTTTTTCTCATCTATGTGGGCATATGGACATTATTTTTTCACTTATTATGTCTGTGATGGACACATCACACAAAATTGTAGAGTGGAGGTTGAGTTAGACCAATCTAGTCATGCTAGTTACTGTGATCAAAACCTAATAGAGGGGAAGTTAGGTTACATTGTAAAGATACAAGAGATATTGAAAGTGGACTTCTCATGTATTCAATGTGTTATTTTTTTTTTGCAAGTGGTGGGATACCTTTGATTGGAGAAATGTAAAGGAATATCGTGATAGTGGGATAATATGTATTAACTCTAAAAAAATGTGGGTTCAAACTAAGGAGCCTTATGTTTTCCCAAAACATTGCAACCAAGTGTTCTTTTACTGAGATGTGTTGGATGGGGATTGATGGTTCGTACTAAGACACAATCCAATATCTAAACATATTTTTGAGAAAAATAATGTTATAATGCCAAACGAGGAAGATAATCGGGGTGATGGAAATGAATACTAATATGTAAATGATTTGTTTCAACTTTTATATTATGTATGTGCCATTTTATTACTATTTTTTTCCTCATAAAAAAAAGTGTAAATTGTATTTCATACAAAGAGAAAATAAATTTACATTATGTAGAATACATGTGACCATGTATTTTACCTAAAGGATGAAAGGAAAAAATCTTCTTATCCCCTAGAAGGGGAACAAAAAACAAAAACAACAATATCTTTTTCATAAACAACCATCCTCCAAATATATTCCAGAGGAATTTACTATCCAAAAATATAGAAACAACAAAAAATTAGCCATGATACTACATCCTCCAAAATTTTACAAAAACATGATACTCCAGAATCAAAATCCAAAATATTTACAAATTGACAATGTCAATGAGCTAGAAAATAGTGTGTTGTAAGACACATCATAGTATGTTGAGAATACACTAACAGAAACCCAAGAAGCTATAAAGAAGAGCCAAGGGGGACTTGTGGATCTATAAACGATCTGTGATAAAACTCATAATGGGTTCCATCCTTGATTTCTGAGATCAACCATTTCCCAAAATCTAGTTGTAATCCTGCTTTAGAGAGCACACCATCCTCTGAGTGACGTTCCCTGTAGACATGCCGCAAAGTGAAACAATCAAACGAGTCCATAATTCTGAAATTTTCATCAAGTAAATAAATCAACATAAGGTTGTGACATTTCTATGATTTTCTGGTCAATTTTATGACTATCATTGAGTCTCCAAAAATCTCGAGGGATTTTACTCCTTTTTCCTCTACAAAAAGCAACATTAGTTTTAGTGCCATCAACTTTGCATAATTGTTTGTACCAGGGCCCAATCCCATTTTCATTTTAAAAATATGTCTATTTGATAAATGGAGCACTACTCCCCCTTCGCACTGTTGGTTGTTGTTTTGTGAGGCCCCATCAAAGAGAGTCGATGACCGAGAGGAGTCCACTTGTTCTTCCTGAATTATTAGAATCATGCTTTTCCCTTTTTCCCGAGGAAAATGGGATAAGATGATAAGGTCCTATGCCATTATAATGTCTGGAAGATAAGGCCTTTCTTGGAAGATGGATAAATTCCTAGCTATCTAGTATCCCCAATTGATGATCAATGCTAGGGCCTTGATGCTTCAATATGTAGATTGTGAAACCCAAACCTGTCGTGCCTCTTCAACTGACTGACCCTGCAAGATGCATTCTTGACCCAATGATTTGGAGAAATATTTTCAATTTGTTTTGACAAAGGGACAAAGAATGAATATATTTGTCATTGTTTCCTCATCGACTTTTCAGAATGAGCACCATGCTGACCCATTCAATTTTCTTCATTTCATCTCAACCCATGTGGGTATTTTATTAGCGATCAAACACCATTATTGACGATCAAACACTACATAAAAATGTGATATTTTAGGGGGAATTTTAACTTCCATAGGCCCCTCCACCACCATGAAGGTTTCCTTTGTTGGATATCTATATTGAGTTGAGTGTATCCTAGTTTAGGGGTGTATATGCCATGAGGAGCATGTTTCCATACCAATTCATCTTCCCTTTCCATTATACAAATATGAGAAACTTTGAGTGGTCTTATGTAATTGGCCTAGTGATCTAAGAATTCCTTCCCTAGCCCTAGCTACTATGAATCCTTCTAATCTTGGCTCCAAATAGAAGTACATGCCAGATTGACTACCTGATTCAGATAATGATAGCCTTGTGTGTGCAAATTACAGATCAAAGCATTGGGGTTAAGATGACTGACCCCACTTCCTAGCCATGGTTTTGTTCCAATTCAAACCTTATAACCATTCCCTATTCTCCATGCTATTCCTTCCCCAACAACAAGAAAGGATTTAGTGACCGCCTTTCAAATTGTTGAGCAATTTGTTCTTTATTTTTCCAGGTTTCTAATACAATCCTCCACCGAATCTGCGTGAATATATTTGTGAGTAACCACCTTCACCCACAAACTTTCAGATGAAATCAATCTCTAGTTGGATTTGACCTCCAAGTCTTTTGAGAAAAGGAAAATGTTTTTTAATCCCCATCCTCCAAGCATTTTTGGAGCAACCGCATATTCCCATTTTACACAGGGTATAAAAATTTGTTCCTTAGAGCTGACCCATATAAATTTAAATATAACCTCCTTATTTTCTCAAGAATTCCTTTGGGTATCCAAGCAAGATACATATAATAGACATGGATTTCTTCCAACACTGATTTGACTAATACCAGCCGCCTTGCTCGAGAGAGCCATCTAAAACTCTAGGATTTCAACCTCTTTTCCAATTTGGCAATAAGACAATGCCACTATTCTTTCCTATAACAATTTGGCTTCAATTGAAAACCCATATATTTTAGTCCTACAAAATAATCCATTTGTTCAAAGGGAAAGGAGGCCTTATAATA
Organism: Picea sitchensis; assembly: GCA_010110895.2. NCBI lineage: Eukaryota > Viridiplantae > Streptophyta > Pinopsida > Pinales > Pinaceae > Picea > Picea sitchensis. Next base: position 27,751 of record SNQJ01S0001916.1, on the reverse strand, counting down.
TATTAAATCTGCCTCTTCCATATTATGAATAGAGAGAGTGTATTTTCTCTCATTTATTTTCATACCAGTCTCTCAGCCAAAGAGATCCATAATGGAATTCAATTTATCCACATCCCCCTAAATCCCATTACAAAAAATATAAACATCATCCACAAAAAGGAGATGTGTTAAATTTAAAGTAGGGGAAAAAATACCTTGAAACTCCCCCAGGATTTTGGCATTTTAAATTTCCCTACTTAGTCCTTCCGTGACTAGGAGGAAGAGGAAGGGGGACAAGGGAAAACCTTGTCTAAGGCCTTCATCTGCATGAAATAATGAGGAAGCTACCCCATTGATACGAATTGCAAAGGAAATTATCAAAATTCATCTCATCACCCAATTAATGAAAGCCACTTCAAATCCTAAGTGATTTAGGAGAAGCCTAATATACAATTAGCTTACTCTATCATAGGCCTTTCATAGTTCGATATTTAGTACTTCGCCTTTGAATTTCCTATTTTTGATATTGTGTAAGGCTTCCCATGCCACCCCAATGGCTTCATGGATATGTATTCCTTCCAAAAATCCGAATTGTTCTCGAGAGACCATGTCTGAGGGAATTGACTCTATTCTTCTGGAAATTACTTTGGGCACCACCTTATATATACAATTGCATAGTGAAATTGATCTGAAGTACTCTAAATAATGGGGACCATCAGTATTAGGAATGAGGGATATGAAAGTGGCATTTATTGGTGCATGCATGTGTCCTTCTATGTGGGATTCATCCACTACTTTAATAATGTCCTATCCAATAAGCTCATAGAGGCCAAGAAAGAAATCAACAGTCCAACCATCAGGTCCCGGGATTTGTTCCTTCCAAAAAATTATGAAGGACCTCCTTGAGATATTATTTAGTGACTTCAACCATGAGGGCTGTATTAACTTCTTCATTTACAAAGCTCTAAAAAAATAGGGATGTCTTGACAATTTCTACAATGGATACCCTCTCATCTGCCTTGAAAAGGTTATGAAAGTGTCTCTTTCCAAGTTGTGCCAGACCATCAAAGGAGGAGATAACGCATATTGAGGGGTCGTTTAGAATCCATATAGTATTTGAAATATTCCTTCCCTTTGAAAATTCCTGGAATAATTTGGTGTTCTCATCCCCACATTGCAATCATAGGGCATGAATTTTTAAACACCAAGCTACTTCTTTGTCATCCAATAATTTTCTTCTTTTATTTTCCAGGTTTATCAAAGATTCTTTTGATTCGGGAGTGACATAACCCCCTCCTTATGATTCATAGACATATTGGAAGGATTCTTCTATTTCAATTAGGTCTTGATCATCTCTCTGACTCTTGAGTCGATCCCATTCCACAATTTCCTTTTTCACTCTCTTAAAGTTTTCTACAAACTACACCACAGTCATTACTCCTAAACTGTGATCATAAGGGATCCAATATTCTTTGAACATAGAGTGAAACCTTTCCTCATTTACCGAGGCTGAATTGAACTTGAAAGCGCTGGATAATTTTTTTTATCCCTCCTGCAACTTCCAGGAATATCGGAAAATGATCAAAATCACCTCCACTTCCTACCCACTGTCTTATTTGCAGATGGTTCTCCAGTAATTTCTGAGACAAAAACCAGTCAATTATTTTTTCTATTCATTTCTCCAAAACTCTCTTATTTTTCCATGTAGGACCGAGTTTAACTGGGGAAACATTAATCATATTCTTTTCTCCCAGAATGTGAATGAATAAATTTGATAAAGGATCGACTATCTCCCTGGGAACTCATATTTCCATAACTGACATAGAGAATTTTAGGTCGCCACCCAAAATGAGGCCATTGTTGTTTAAAAATGACTTATTGAGAAGGGATTCCTAGAATGAAAAACGGTCTAGGTAAGTCCCGTATACATTTAGAACCAAGATATTCGTTCCCAGGTATTTTGAGCATATATTCACCCCTATACCTGAATCACAACCCTAAGAGTTTTGAACCTTGATAGTTATGGTATTCCACCCAATTTCCAACCCTTCGATCGGTCTCTAACATCTCTATATAAAAACCTCCAGTGTTTAAAAAGTGACTCCAGACTAGAGATGATTGTTACTTCTCCCCCCAAAGTTTCTTGAAGGAGAATAATGTCTAGATGGTTTGACTCCACCAACCATTGGAGGGACAATTTGTTTGGGGGGCTCACCACACCTCTATAATTGAAGGAGAGAAATTTCATTAGGGAACCCTTTCCAGGGAAGTCTATGCTCTAAGTAATCCAAAAATGGATAATTGTTTCCAAGTTTCCATATCCACCAGTACCCTATTCTGAGCCTTCGATAGGTGGGATTTTCTTCCCTGACCCTTTCCTCCTAAGGGAATCATTAGGTTATTTCCCAGGCCCTCCATCCTTCTACTTATGTATCCTAACATAGGGATGGGTTTATTCCTGAGTTGATAGGCCACTGAATCTTCCTCTGAGTACTTGGATGACTCAATATCGATGATTAAAATTATGGAGGATGATTTTTCCTTTTCTTGGGCTAGGGAGCATTGGCCAATTGATGGGATCGATGGAGAGAAAAAAGTCGAACCCGAAACCCCAAAGGGAAAGGGAATATTTTAAAGAGAATCTGACCAATCCCTACCCAAAAGAGATAAAGAATGAATCAAAAAAATTAAAGAGGGAGGGGGAGAAGGGAGCATACCCAGTTGGGAAGTGATTCCTTGATGCATGGCTTGTCACACCAGACTTCATTGAGCTTATTTTCCAGACACAGGGATCGGATTTGGACCAAATTTAAGAGAAATCTATAATTCCTTCTCTTTTCTTCCTGCTCTATTCTCCCGATCTAGGGAAATCCCACTAGTTTTCCCTGCTCTACCTATATTTCCTATGGGAGACGACGTATCTACCTCTACTTGAGTCACCATTGTCTTTTTTTGGGTTGGTGTTTGAAGAACTCTGCTATGGATATGAAAGGGAAGACATTAAATGGAAACATGGACATGATTATGAAAGAGATGACACTGAAAGGGGAAGCCCTCATAATCCAATTTATGAAAATAATTCTTGTCCTCCATAATTAGCTCCATTTATTCTTCCAAACCCCCTCTAATATCCAATGAGACTAGAAATCTAGCCACTGTCAATTCTCCTGTGGAAATAAAATACATGTTTTCATCTTACAAAGTTCCCATAGCATTTCCAATATCGCTAAGACTTTATTTGATCCATAACTTGGATGGAATTCCTCGAAACCAGAACCATATTGGGGCTACATCCATTCTTTCTTCACTGGCGTTGAAAATAGGGGTACATTTTTTTAGCAGAATTAGGGAGGAGTCAATACTCCAAGATTTTTTCAAAACCCACTCTACATCCTTGACTTTCTCAAATTTAAAGAGAAACCAACCCTTTGCAAGAGATTTCACCATGGTGGGATGAATGAGGGCTTTGGACCAGGACCTGAAAACCCAATCCTTTATGGTTTTGATACCGAAAATATGTCCCCTCACCCTTCCAACCACTGTTGTAGCGACCATGTCCACTACCTGGGGAATCTTAATGTCCTCCCTTATCACTAGTTTGATAGCTTTCCCTATAGATTTAATAAACTTCTTTTTATTGCAACCCATAACGAGACTTTGGAACACTACACCTGAGCCATTTCCTTCTGGTAAATATCCCCTCTCCTTGTTGGTATCAAGGATTTTATCCACCTCCTCAGAAGATTCCCCAATGTCACGATGGGATGATAATTCCAACAGATATTCAAGGAAGCCTGAAGGGTACAACAAATTTCCCTCACCAGAACCGAAAGAGAGAGGGTTTTGAGCTGGGACAATAGCTGTAGACTGACCTTGTGGCTCCCATATGTACTCTTGGGTATCCTCCCAACTGGATCCATTGACTCGAGGGTTAGAACTAACTAAAGGAATAAGGTCTTCATGGATGGTAAGGAGAAACAATTCACAAAGAGATGAGTTATCCAAGAGGGAAACTGACATCCATTCCAAAGGAGAGGAGACCAAGGAGAAATATCCATAAAAACTCCATAGAGATGGCGGGGAACGAGAATCTAGGGAGGCGGGCCCAACAGTCAGTCCTGGACCAAAACCTATCTTCGAAGGGAAATAGATAAGTAGGAAATCAAGACTGGATAGGAAAGTGTTAGCACCGAGCATGGCTCCCAAAGTAGGGTCATTGTCTAACTCCATCTTATCTTCCAACCATGCAACAACGAGGTTCAAACCTGAGAATAGAGTTGACTGGTGGAAAACTCACATCATCCATATCATCTACCCTTCCAATGGATCTAGAGAATAATATAGGATTTCCTCTTCCCCTTCCATGGAATAGGATGTAGGCTCGTTATCTACTACTTACTTACAAAGAGATCAGAAATGTTAACCGCAAGGAGAAAAAACTATTTCCTTCCACCTGTTGGCTAAAACAACCCGAGGGGGAATGAGGCTAGGGTTACCATAGAACCCATCTTTATCAAATGTGCCATTTTATTATGGGTATCTATAATGGCCAATTCTGGTTTTTTTTTCTTCATTTTATAATGTTGTATATGAAAAGTTAACAACCATTGTTGGACAAGAAGTATTGGATACAAGTTTGATAAAAATACTAAGTGTAGAAGAAGTGAATAGAAGAAGAAGGAAGACTAGGGAGTGCGCAGTTGAGGCGCATTCAGGAGGAAAATGCACATAAAGAGGAATAAATCAGAAAGAGTAATAAAATAGAAAGAGGGATAAAGAATAAAGAGGAATAAAACAAAGGAATAAAGAAGAGAATAAAGATGGAGAAGAAAACAAGTGAAAAGGAAGGATGACAACCCGACGTTATAAAGATACAAGGACACAAAAAAGTAAGAAGAACAAAAGTTAGAGTGAAAAATAAACATGCATACGGGAAAACAGGAAGAACAACAATCAAAGTGAAAAATCAACACACAAATAGAAAAGCAGGTGAAAGCAACTTGAACAACAAGATAACTTGAAGTTAACATGTATTGTAATTGAAAAAAGTAGGGTTTTAAGCCCTAGAAATCATGTATAAATATGTAATGGTTTGGGAGAATAGGGGTTCTTCTGGTTGGTTATTTTTTTATGAGTTTTTCTAGGTTATGTTTAGTTCTATCTTGCTGAGTATGGGAGTTCTTCTCGAGTTGTACTAAAGAGATGATGCAGAGAGATAAATGCTTGCACTACAAAATGACTAGAATAGGAGAAGAGAAAGATAACCATGACGTATCTTTGTAAACACAATGTGCCAGCCTAATGTAATTACCAACCACATAATAAAGAAGCCAACCATTGTGTACATAGCCCAAACTTGGGTGAACCACGTTAATTGTTGTGTTGAATGTATTTTGTGTGATTTCGTATGGAATCTGTATGGATGCATATTAGAGTAGATTTATCTTATGTGTAATCATGGCGCAATAGTTATGACTGTTAGAGTAATGATTTTATGTTGTAATATGGAATATAATGGTAATATGAATATGAGATTCACTAAGTAACTGAAGAAGAGAACTTGCAAAATAACACATGCATAACAAACAATTAAGAATGAATAGAATAATCACCTCCCTTTCCCTCACCACTATAGAAACCAAGTTCCTATAGTCCCAATAGATACCTCAGGTGAGAATTCATGTGCCCATGCAGGTGATTCCCAAAGGGTCGGTGTCTGAAGGGCTTTTTCGGTCAAAGATAAATCAAACCTTGGGTTTTACAACTGCACACAGTGTTGGTTGTGGAGCCTGATTATCTTCCTAATTCAGAGGTCCTTGCTTTCAACTGTGTTTATACCCCATGAAGTATTTACACCCTAGAAGTATGTACACTCTTCCACGTGGGGGAGTGCAGAGGGGGGGTACCCCCTCTGCAGGGTCCGGGGGGGCTATCCCCCCGACTAGGGGGTTTGGGGGCAAGCGGGTCCCCAGAGGAAAAATTGCCTTGTAAATGTATATTGTAATTTCATTGTAAATCTGGACTGTTCATTATAATATCGCAGATCTAACGGTAGAGATTATGTTAGGGTTTTTTTCCCTAGAAGGCAACCCTCTTTTATGAGGGAAATGTATTGCGACTATGGTTGATAGTGAATATTGTATTATGAGAGAGGAGACTGTGAGAGAAAGAAGAGGAAGTTACAACGAGTTTTGCTGTAGGTTGTATCCCTTCATTTGCTGGATAATAATAAAGGAAGGACCTAACAATTTCTCTGGTGGACGTAGCCCACATTGGGTGAACCATGTAAATCTGTGTCTCTCTTGTATTGTGTATCTTCTGTGTTTTGTTTCCGCATTTTTTTTATTTTATTGCTCCGCGGTCCTGTTTTTCTAACAACTGGTATCAGAGCGAAAGGTAACTCCCAGGAAAAGAGGGTTCCTGGTTCGAGTGGAAGCAATGTCGGAAGATGGAAAGTTTAGGGTCGAGAAATTTAACAGCCAAAACTACCAGTTATGGAAGATGCAGATGGAAGATTATTTATATCAGAAGGATCTATTCCTACCATTGGGTGGAGTAGCAAAGAAGCCGACAGCCATGAAGGACGAAGAATGGGAGATTCTTGAATGTCATGGTCATGGCTGTAAGTAACTCTGTCTCTGGTTCAAATACTTTAAAATTTGATGATGTTGTTGGTGTTATCCTTGGTGAGGAAATGCAATGGAAAAGCTCAGGTGAGACATCAGGTAATGCGTTGAACATGGAGAACAGGGGAAGACAAAAGGATAGAGGAAAGGGCTTAGGGAACCGCAGAAATTCTAGGAAGGACAAATCCAAATCTAGACTTGGAAAGATAGAGTGCTGGAATTGTGGGAAGAAAGGACATCTGAAGAAAGACTGCAGAGCTCCAAATAAACAAAGAGATGGACAACAGGAGAGAAATCAGGAAGCAAATGTAACAGGTGATGTGTTACAAGATGCTTTGATTC
>SNQJ01S0001915.1:577127-625059 GCA_010110895.2 Picea sitchensis | reverse complement strand
CTCGGCCATGCATGGCGGAGAGTTTCAGTTAACTGACAAAAAGCCTCGTGTCCTGGCGGAAACTTTCCTGATTTCTTGCTTTGTTAGGTACCCGCGGGCTGTAGTGGGTTAGCCCGCGGATACCCGCGTGCAGTATAAGGACAACAAGTGGTTGCCCGCGCCCAGTGAGAAGTTAGGGCGCGGGTTGCTTGTTTTAAGTGGTTTTTTGAGGAATTGCTCAGCATGGATTTGGCTAGGAAGAGGCATGAGTTGGCCTGATGCCAAGTAAACCTGTATGGTGCATTTTAGGGTTATAACAACGACCACACCTTTTGGAGTAAGAAAGGACACTAAAAATAACATTGATAAATTTAAAATCGATTAGAAACGATTTTAGTTTTTAGGGTGCACAAACTAGCTTAGGATTTAGAGCCTTGGAATAGGATTTTGTGAGTAAACTTCTCCAAGGCTATTAAATTCAACATATATGTATGACTAAGGGAGTAGTGAAATCCATTGTATAATTGGTGGTGTCAGGAGGCTATTCTTACACTGGAGTTAAGCATGAGGTCACATGAAGTTGGTTGAGGGGATATCCCCCCAATACCTTCTTAGTGTCAGAGATATTTCTGGGGACCTATTCGTATATGGGGGTCTTTGTAGTGCCTTTACCTCTGTGAGAGGTGGTTCTTTATAGATTTTAGGATTTTCTACCCTTCCCATATGATATACCTAACTTACGACTATTAACCTATGCATCAGTTATATCATGGTGGCTTAGTTTCTTGACATAGGTACCACATAGGTTACTTGCATGGGTTATTCTACAGGTACCCTACGTCAGATAAGGGTTGAACAACACACAACCCTTATGGAGGATTACCTCTCTAGGGGGATCTGACCGACTAGTTGTTAAGCCCATGAGGGACCTTATAACTGATTTTGATACCTCCAATATTTTGTAGGGAGTCTCATGCCCCTCTTGGGCGAGGTATACCTACTTTAGGGAGGGAGGCCCCCTTTTAGCCACTTTATCATGTTTGTGTGCATATTGGCATTTTTTTTATTTTGGTGTTCTCTTTGATTATTAGTTGGCCTTAGGATTTGTTTTTATATCTCAAGTCTCGAGTCATCGTGGAGCCAAACCAGCTTCCCCACAGTTCTCTATGTTTGTTAAGATTACCAGTGCATCTTGATTATGTGCCTTTTAAAAGGTTTAAATTTATCAAACGTGGTACACACACCTCCACCTACCAGACTTGTGATCATACAAGGATGATTACTGAGTCAAGTCATAAAGATATTAAGAGTCCTTCGACTCCCATTCCTACTATAGTTAATAGTGTTCATTCAATAGCTTCAACCACTACAGTTGTAGTGTCGACGGTTCCCATCATCACTCCTATCCAACCTGTGATTTCTACTCAACCAATTATGATGACCCCTTTTGGGTATATTGTTTTACACCTGTATACAATAATCAGTCTATCCCTACGGCCTCTAGCCCTTTCTCTTATTGTATGCCGAATTTCACATCACAATTTTCATCCTCCATTCCAACGTCTAACCCGAATACTAGTATTGGACTTGGGGGCATGGCTCCTCTTCATATTCCATTCATGTTTTGTGGTGCTCATATCCCTCAAATGAATCCTATAGTTGGAATCCTACCTCCTTTTCACCCTGAGTCTAATCCTGGTTTTAATACTCCTGGATGGAGTGGTCAACCTAGAGGACAAGTTGTTTCTTATGTTCTGTTATTTACACCTACCTCCTCTACGTCGATTCCGACCAACACATTTGGAATGATGAATCCACCTCTATCCTCTGGATTCACAGGCATAGTAGTTCAGTTTCACACCTTGGGAAACCCCCAACCTAGAGATACTCCGGCTGGGGGAAATATTTACAATCTGTATCATAACATTCCTACTAGAATGGTTCCCAACAAACCCCTTATGAATCAGTTTAGAGGGGGGTTTTATAATCTTGGAAAGGGCCATGGTGAATACCAGAACCCTGGATGGGATGTGATTCCCCAGCAACAATCTCTCTCAAGAGCTTGGGGCCAGATTTCATAACCCCATCTCCCTTTTCTGTACACGCTCAATCTACCAAACTTGCCTAGATTAATGAATGACCCTGTGTGTCATGACCCAACATGCCCCACCCTCCCCACCAAGCTTCCTTCGAACATTCCAAAATTTGAAGGAAAGACTGGTGAGGATCCTGTTGATCACGTTACCATTTTTAGTCTTTGGTTCTCTTATAATTCCCTTAAAGATGATTCTATTCATTTAATATTGTTTCAACGCACCCTCATGGGGGTTGTAAAGAAATGGTACATAGAGATACCAGGAGGGATGTACACAAAATTTAATCATATGGTTTTAGTATTCCTCAATAAATTCTTATTTCCAGTTCATTATTATGTCGACATAGAAATTCTATCGATCTTCCACCACATCCATAAGCACAAAGCACAACACTTAGAGCAGTATGATATGGACTTGAATAAAGCGAGTGAGCAAGATTAGTTTTCAGTGGCTGGGATTCAAGGTGGAGTTCAGACCGATAGTTTTGGGTATTTGGAATCTGAAAGTCGCCTAAAGTTTAATGCCGGGGAAAAGGCCCGAGATCTAAGGTCAGGAAAAGATTTAATTTGGGTTGTGGATCTCATTCGGAGAGATCAACAGTGAATAATAATCACGGGTGTTAGCTCCCAAAAGAACCCGTCCCTTTGGTCGCATTTTGTGATGGATAGCATGGTTGTTGGTAGTTTTCTCAAATCATTTTTTAGTTTTTCTAGCTGCAAAACTTAGGTTTTGGTTTTTGTCTTAGAAAATAAGATGACCCATAAAAGTCTTCTTTTCAAAAATTTCATAATTTGCTTTCAACAGCTAACGTGTGTCCAAAAGATGAGTGTTAGCTGATGAAAGTGGCGAATTTCAACAGCTAAGGAGTGTCTCTCATAGGTCTGTGCGCTGGTGAAAGTGTTGAATTTCAAAAATATCCAAAGAAGCATTGTCGTGGGTTGTGCGCTGGTGAAAGTGAAGACTTTCCACAGCTACAGAGAAATTCTTACGGGATTGTGCACTGATGAAAGTGAAGACTTTCAACAGCTAAAGGGGGTTTTCCACAGGATCATGCGCTGGTGAAAGCGGTAAGTATCAACAGCTAAGGGGTGTTTTCCATGGGCCGTTGGCTGGAGAAAGCGGGAATCACGTGCGTGTTATCCACGTTTCTAAAAGCTAATGATGATACGATCATCCCACATCATGAAAATCCAAATCATGCGCTGATGAAAGTGGGTAATGATGGAAACTCAGTTTTGCATGTCAAAATAGGATTACGATGCGGATCTTGTTCAGTGACGCATGTTGCACACTCATGGCGCCGAAAATGGTAATATCGAATCCAGCAACTCAGGTACAGAGGCTGTACTGTTGGGCTGACAACATCAAATCAGATTATTTCTTCCATATCACACATTGTTCACAAAGGTTTGTTAAAGTTTCAAATGTTAGAAAACAGAGCCGACTCCCGAGTGCTTTCAATAGCGCAAAACCTCGGCTCGAACAGCAGTTGCAGGAGTTGATATACAAAATTGTTGGGGTTTTCAAGCTACATAATGGCGAGGAGACGCAATGGTTATTTACTCAGGAAAGATATGGACAACCTATCTTTTTTACAGACACATCCCAAAGTCCAAAAACATTTTTCAAATGCAGGGTGTATTGAATTCATTGAGAGGTTGCAAAATGGTTGCCACCAGTCAACAGCAGAAGCTTTTGCCAAAACTTTCGATGGGAATAAGGCTCGTGTTGGGTCCTTGGAAATCATAGTAGATGAAGATGCCATTGCTGCAGCAATCGGCCTACCAATATCGGCCCAGAGTTGGTTCAAAACCACTTCCACCAAAAACTTGAATTTCAGAGCTTATTTAAAGGAAGAGTTCAAGCACAACGCATGGAAGAAGGGCATGCCGGTTTCCTATCTAGAAGAGGAGTGGCAGGAGCTATTTAAGGGCATCCAACTCTACATTACCTCATAGGGCAAGTATGACAAACTCATGATGTATCATTTTAAGCTCCTAGACCATTTCACAGGCAAGACTCTCCTCAATTTGCCTTTTTTCTTACATAAGAGTTTAACTAAGGTCTGCAAGAAGATTAGGGCTCAACCCCTAAGAATTAAGAATACTCTTTGCCACTTCGGCCTCATTAAATTGATCATTCTGGAGGAATTAAAACAACAGGGAAGGAGCTGGCAACATTTTCTATTCTGGGAGGGTTTTGAAACATAGACTCAGCCTGTAAATGAACAGGGGAAAGGTTCAAAGAAATAGTTGACTCTTCAAAGCAGTTCGAGGAAGAGGAGGACCCTTCCAGGACCTCTAGAAGATAGAATCTCTGGAGTTAAGTCCCACAGGTCAAAGAAAAGGTTAAGATTTGAAACCACTATAGAACAACCCACAGAGTAGCCTACAGAGAAAAGAACCAATATATTAAACTTGCCCTATACAGACTCAGAATCAGAGCAACAAGATCAATGCCCTGTCACCAAGAGTCCTGAGCAATCAACTGAGTTTGCACAAAACTATGAGACCTTCACTCATACAGAGGAAGGAGAAACATCAAAAAGTTCTAAGTCAGCGAAATCTCAGAAAATCAAGCATCTGAAGGAGGTAATCGCTCAGCAAGAGGTTTTGGAGCGGGTAATCAAAGAAAGGTATAAGAAGTTGTCTGATAACTTTGCAAAAACCAATGCTGCATTTGAGAGACTGGCTCGGGAAAGTGTTAAAGAGAAGAAAAGAAAGAAGAAACTCACCAAATATTACAATAGTCTATGGTGGCTTGCCAAACGCCTTAAAAGGAAGATAAGAAGATTGAAATAAAAACAAAGGAAAAAATCCCATCCAGATCTGAAGGTACTTGATCAAGTCATTTTTAATATGCAAGGTGAGAAATCAGAGACACACTGAGTTTTGATGGAATCAAAATTTTGAAGGTGAAAACTCGTTTTGGGCATAGTCAGGGCTTTCACCAGTGCAAAGTGATATTTTATGACCCGTTAGCTGGTGAAAGGCAGTGCTTTCACCAGCTAACCATCGAAATATTAAACGAGTTAGTTGTTGAAAGCTGGAAAATCATTTTTTGAAGCCAAGGACGGAACATGTCATTTCTCACAGGTTATGAAGGAGTTCTAGAGTATTAAGGGAATGAAAATTGCTTGCAAAGGATTCGACATTAGAGATTTGAGGGATTTTTGGAAACCACATGTAAAAAAAACTTCCTCAAATATCGACCATGAACGTTGGAGAAGTCCAACTGTCAAGAAAGGTGTTTTGCCACATTGCATCACATCAAAGATTCCAGGAGCTGAAGGATGCAGATGGTGAATTTTTGAGATTGAAGACAATTCGAGTGCTAAGTTTAGTTGTTAAGTCTTTATCTTCAATTTGTTTAGTTAGATTTGAATTGCTTTTATTAAATATAGATCCATGTTTTTAGGATCTGTAAAACCGATTGTAAGAGGCTATAAATGCCTGTTTTTTATATGAGATAAGGGTTCAAACTGGGAGATATTTTATGCCACTGTATAGACTCTTTTTGCAGAAATAAAGTTTAGTTTCCTTTCGTTTTCATGATTAGAATTGTCCATCTTTCATTTTCTGTACTTTGTTTTCAGTTTATTTTAGTTCATAAAGACTGTTATCTCTTTATTGAACTCGTAGACTTGAAATTAAAGGATTTCTCTCTGTCTTGTATTAATCCCTACATTCACTTGTATTGGCAATCAAGAATAGTGTTCTCCATCCTCTCTTTCAATTATTTGATCTGATTATTGTTTCCTGAAAGCACTGTATCTTTAGATGTGTGATGATTTGTTTCTTACATAAATCATTAAAGACCCCATTGTCCCAAACACATAAAAACCATTATTTCTAAGTTACCAAGCATCCTTAACCTACAACCCTAAGGAGTTTCTTGGAGTGATAACAAATTGGCGTCGTTGCCGGGGAAATGAAATTCAAGCTCTGCTCTCCTAGGATACGACATAGATCTAATCTTTGATGATAGACAAAGATTATACATTTTTAGTTGGTTGTAATCATCTATCTGGCGACTCCACAAGTTCATCCTGGTTCCCAGGAGGATCAATACTAGGGAGAATCCTCAAGAATCACCGATCACACCAATGTCCAATCCATAATCAATTCTCAGAAAGGGAAAGACCATTCAAGGTCAAACTTCAAGATCAGATATAAAAGGTAATCCTCTTCTCAGTTCTGGAAAATCTACTACAGAAAAATTTGAGTACTTTTCAGAGAACATTGATGAAAAAACAACTATAAAAATTGTAGAAGAACAAAGTCTTTTTGATCAACAGAAAAATCCTAGTGATAAAAAATTGTTAGACTATAATTTGATTGAAAAAACATCTAAGAATTTAGAAAGAAGCCACAGTTCTTCTTCCCTTGAGTCTTTCCACTCTCAGCAACAAGAAGATCACTTGAACATTTATACTAGCCTCCTTGTTGTTGAACATATCCTCCAAGAGCTATCTGCTAAGGGTGAAGAAAATTTAGCTGGGCAGCTTGCAAATTTTTACAGAGCCTCTTATCAGACCTCTTTCCCCTTAGAAGATTCACCTCTTTCGCATTCCTCCAATGTTGAAGACTTGAAGAAGAAACTATCATTTTCCCCACCACTGATAGCCATGGCTGCACCAGCTCCTTTGACTAAGATGCAACAAATCCTAGCTGCCAGGTATGCACCACTCATATTTCCAAACCCAGTAGAAGCCATGCCAACGGGAGATTATCAGAAATATATGCCTAAATTCACAGGTGAAGGCGATGTGTCTGCTGAAGAACATATTGAGGCTTTTTACAGTTTTGCAGATAACCTTAATATTGAATAAGAAGATGTTTGGACATGAGTCTTTGTCCAAAGCCTATATGGCCATGCTAGGAAATGGTTCAAAGAAATCCCTGTTGGTTCCATTGCCGGAATCGAGCAGTTGGATGAGACATTTCTGAAACATTAGGGTGACAAAAGTTATTTTGTCTACTACATCACATAATTCGAAAACTTGAGGAAACAAAGTAGTGAGTCAGTATCTGACTTCACTAAGAGGTTTAACCGGATGTATGGAAAAATACCAGCTGAGATAAAACCATCAGATTCTTCTACCAAGATCACATATTATGATTCTTTTGATTCAGATTTCTGTTTGTTGTTGAGAGAAAGGAGGTCACCAACATTATATCTCATGCAAGATGATGCCCTTGAGGTGGAATCTAATATTCTGGCCTCCCAAAAGCAGAAAGGATATTCTGATAGGAGAAGACCAAAGAATGAATCCTCCTCTTCATCAAATGCTAATCCAAAACTTGATAAAATGGCCAAAATGCTAGAGTCTCTAACCTCTGAGATATCTAAGCTCAAGATCGAAAATAAACAGCCTGTGAAGGGAAGAGGCACTTATGACCCTGCAAGCAGAAATCCGAATCAAAATCCAAATAAATTCAGAAGGAATAATCAGCCAACTCAGATCCTGCAAAGAGAAAAGAATTCTAATGAAGATCAGAGGATAAAGGTCCCTCTTCAAAATGTTGTGATGGATGAAGAAAATGGTGAATATCAAGAAGAGGGAGAAGGTGACATTCATTGTGTTGGATAAGAGACAGGGAAATCTTATCTAACACAACATGACTATGAAGAATCATTGCTGATTGAACAGACATAAGATGATCTTCTTGGTGATGGCATTTTCACAACAGAAGATAAAAATAGATATAACCTTCGATCCAAATCTAATGCTGCTCAACAAGACGCACCAGTCTCTCCTGAAAATACTGTTTCCCCTGTTAAGAAAAGGGATTAGACATTAGAAGATCAGCAAGAAAATCCTTCAAAGGTGAAACCATCAGCTCCTCCCAAGAAGATTGTTTCCCCTTTCAACCATCAAACTCCAGAAAGTCAGCCTCCTGTCAAATGACAAAGAAATCAGGAAGCCCCTTCAAATCAGGTAAAGGTTTCTGATAAAGTTGTTGATAAGGTTCCATATTCTTTTAATTTTGAGGCTGAAATACAAAATATTAAGATTCCTATTCCTCTAGTTGAGATGATGAAAAATGAAATGTTTAAAAGGGATATCCTCAAAACTCTAGATCCCCAATCGCTATCCCTTTCTGCTGATATCCTCAACATTTATGATGATAAGCCAACCATCACTCTAGGCCAAATGATAGAAGACAGAGATGATAGCTTTCCTCCCTTTTACATCTCTTTAAATATTCATGAGAAAACACTGCATAATTGTTTGTTGGACTCCGGTGCTTCACACAATTTGATGCCAAAAGCTGTCATGGATGAGCTTGGGCTGGAGATCACCAATTCTTATCATGACCTTTTCTCCTTTGATTCTCAAAAAGTCAAATGTATTGGGATGATTAAAGATTTGGCTGTAACCTTGACCCAAGCATCAATGAAGACAATGGTGATGGATATAGTGGTGGATGACATACCTCCTAAATTTGGATGTCTACTATCAAGATCGTGGATGAAGAGACTAGGTGGCACTCTTCAAATGGATCTCTCCTACGCTACTATCCCTGTTTTTGGAGGGGTGAACAGAAGTCTTTACAAGGAATCTCAGTTGGCATATGTAATCAGTGACAAGAAAAATCCATTCAATCATCCTATCTATTCGGTTGACACAGGTATGGGATCTTGTATTTTGCAAATTGATGATTCACTACCTGATACATTGCTGCTCAGAAAGCCTACAGATCAAATCATAGTTCATCCCACAGAAATAGCAGAACAAGACCTTTGTACCATGTTCTTTGACGGTGCTTGCACTAAGGAGTCGGGTGGAGCAGGAGTGGTATTCATTTATCCTTCTAAGAAAACTTCTCATTTGTCCTTTAAACTCGATTTTAAAGTGACTAATAACATTGTTGAGTATGAGGCATTACTTTTGGGACTGAATGCATCCAAAGAGAGAAACATTAAAAAATTGCAGGTGTTTGGAGATGCAGATTTGATTATCCAACAGGTGAATAAGTCCTTTCAAGTGAAGCATGTCAGGATGAAGGCATACAGAGATGAAGTGTTGAAGGCAATTCGTGATTTTGCATATTTTAAGATTTCATTTGTACCTAGAGCAATGAACGAATTGGTTGATTCATTGGTTGTGTCTTCTTGTGCATTCATACCCCCTCTGCCTCATAAATTAACTTATGAAATTCAAGTTAAATATAGGCCCTCTCTCCCTGATAATGTAAAATTTTGGAAGGTTTTCGAAGACGATGTTGAACTCACTAGATTCCTTGCAGTGATAGATGAGTTTGCAGATCTGCAGATTGATCAGGAGAACGAACATGATCGTGAAGTTGAGGAGCCAAAGTTCAAAATCAAAATCGCAACACATGAAATAGTTCAGCTGTCCACCAACAGAATTCCTAAAGGTTTGGTCCCGTTGGAAAGGTTGTTCGATAACAATGATGTGGTTGTCAAATTGCAAAGTGGGGAAAAAGACTCAGATGTTGTGCAGTATAATGTGGCTAGTGAGCAAGATCCTAAACATGTTAACTTAGCCTCACATTTGACTGAAAAACAAAGGGTTGATTATGGAGAATTGCTAAAGGAATTTGCAGACATCTTTGCTTGGCAGTATGATGATTTGAAGACTTTTGACACATAAGTGATTCATCATAAGATTCCCTTGAATAAAGATACCAAACCATTCATGTAGAAGCTTAGATCCTTCAACCCTTTGTTGCTGCCTACAATGGAAAGGGAAATTAAGAAATTGTTGGATGCCCGTATTATCATTCCTCTCAGGTATTCATAATGGATTTTGAATCTTGTACCAGTTAGGAAGAAGAATGGGGAGATCAGGCTCTGCGTAGACTTCATAAATTTGAATAAGTTCTCTAGGAAGGACAACTACCCTCTGCCTAAAATGGAGCATATTCTGCAGAAGGTGTCAGGATCAAAGGTGATGTCTTTTATTGATGGGTTTTCTGAATACAACCAGATTGTTGTCCATCCGGAAGACAAGGAAAAGATTGCTTTTACCACTTCATGGGGTACGTTTATGTACGAGAAGATGCCCTTTGGATTGATGAATATAGGAGCGACATTCCAAAGGGAAATGGACATTGTTTTCGTTGGAGAGAAAGACAATTTTTTCCTGATTTATCTTGATGATATCACTGTTTTCTCAAGAAGCCACTAACTTCATTTGCAACACTTAAGAAGGACATTTCTGAAATGTCGAAGGTATGGCATCTCCCTTAATCCAAAAAAATCAATTTTTTCACTTAAGGAGGGGAAATTACTTGGGCATATTGTTTCAGCTGATGGGGTTAAGATTGACCCAAAGAGGGTAGAAGCAATTAAAAATCTGTCTCTTCCTATATCAAAGAACGACATTCAGTCTTTCCTTGGGACTATAAACTTTGTTAGAAGGTTTATAGTAAATTTTGCTGAACTCACGAAGCATATCACTGCTATGTTGAGAAAGGACTCTGAGGTAAAATGGACTGAAGCAACCAGACATTCATTCAATTCCATTAAGGAAGCCATCACAACAACCCCTGTTTTGATCAGCCCCAATTTCTCCAAGGTATTTTACATTTTTTCATTTTCTTCCAGTGATACAATCGCAGCAATACTCTTGCAGAAAAATGTTGATGATCAGGAGCAGCCAGTTGCCTTCTTCAGTAAGGTATTGAGAGACGCAGAGGTAAAGTATGAATTGTTGGAGAAGCAATCATATGCACTTGTCAAGTCACTGAAAGCTTTCAGGGTCTACATTCTTAGGGCAAAGGTAATGGCTTTTGTTCCCTCCAGTTTAGTTAAATATGTTCTTGTCCAACCCGACATTGATGGAAAAAGGAGTAAGTGGATAACAAGGTTGATTGAATTCGATGTTGAATTCAAACCAGCAAAATTAGTGAAAGGTCAAGGCCTTGCCAAACTTCTGGCAGAGGAAAATTGCAGGCTACTTGAAATAAATCTGATGAGTATTAATGCAAAAAATAATCTATCTTCAGAGAACAAAGAAGGCGAGGAAAGGCAGGTCTCAGCTCATTTAGCTGATTGCAAATGGTACAGTCATATTATTCAGTTTCTGCAAACTTTATCAGTCCCATCAAATTTGACAAAGACTCAAAGAAGGGCTTTGAAGCTCAAAGCTATAAATTTCTGCATAAATGACAACTTGTTGTTCTGGAAAAATCCCATAGGTTTATTGTTGAGGTGTGTAAACCAAGAGGAGTCAGCTAAGTTCATGATTGAATTTCCTAATAGTGAATGCGTGGGACATCACTATTGGAAAACCACAACACACAAAATCTTAAGATCTGGTTACTACTGGCCATCCTTATTTTCATATGTGTATGAGTTTGTGAAAACATGTGAAAAATGTCAGAGATTCGAAGGTAAACAACAACTGAATTCTCTTCTCCTCAAACCTATAGTGGTCACAGGGCCTTTTCAGCAGCGGGGCCTGGATTTCATAGGTGAAATTCATCCGCCTTCTAGTGGTCAGCACCGGTGGATCCTGGTTGCCACCGATTACTTTACAAAGTGGATTGAGGCTATTCCCACCCGGAAAGCCAATCATACTGTCATCATAAATTTTCTGCAAGAAAACATATTTCCTAGATTTGGCTATCCCAAGAGATTGGTCACTGATAATTATGCCGCATTCAAAGATAAAGACTTGGTGAAATTGTGTGAAGAGTTGGGAATTCAGCTGGTACATTCCACAACTTACTATCTGCAAGGGAATGGCTTAGCTGAGTCATCCAACAAGAGTTTAGTCAGAATCATAAAGAAGTTGCTTGAACAAAATGCCAGAGGTTGGGATTCCAAACTAAAGTTTGCCTTGTGGGCTGATAGGGTAACATGTAAGAAATCAATTGGCACATCTCCTTTCAAGTTGGTATGTGGTACTGAGGACATATTTCCTATTCAACTTGCATTGTCGGTTGCAAAGTTATTAGAAGAAACTGATTCTGAACCAAGTGATTTGACCAGAAGAATTCATAATTTGGTAGAACTACAGTAAGATAGAGAGCATCTCTTAGAAAAAACAGAATCGCATCAAGAAAGAATGAAAGAAACTTTCAACAAGAAAGTCAAATCAGATGTCTTCAAAACAAGATTTAGTCTTAAAGTGGGATGCAGCAAGGAAGGAGAAGGGGAAACACGGAAAATTTGAGGCTCTCTGGACATGTCCTTTTGTCATAACAGCGGTG
The DNA here is from genome assembly GCA_010110895.2 of Picea sitchensis. Lineage (NCBI taxonomy): Eukaryota > Viridiplantae > Streptophyta > Pinopsida > Pinales > Pinaceae > Picea > Picea sitchensis. Next base: position 612,797 of record SNQJ01S0001915.1, on the reverse strand, counting down.
CAACAGAACAATACCTTTGTTCTCCAAACTCTTTCAGGCGAGGCAGTAGCAGGTGGCCCTTTCAACGGGTGCTTCCTGAAGATCTATTTCTCATAAGGCTTCCTTTGAAGCCATATTCTACTTGTACATATTTCTTTTTCAGTTATGTTTTTCTTTATTTCTGTCATTCAAATAACTCCATGCCCAATGGTACTAGCAAACTATTTTTCAAATTTCTGTTTCAAATTGGAATAAGGCTACTGAGTCTAGCTAGGTTCTTGGTCACCTCACAGGGAGATGCCCATCCCAGTTGGAGCCAAATGTCAGCTCCCAAAATGAACCCGTCCCTTTGGTCACATTTTGTGATCGATAGCATGGTTGTTGGTAGTTTTCTCAAATCATTTTTGAGTTTTTCTAGCTGCAAAACTTAGGTTTTGGTTTTTGTCTTAGAAAATAAGATGACCCATAAAAGTCTTCTTTTCAAAATTTTCAAAATTTTCTTTCAACAGCTAACGTGTGTCCAAAATATGAGTGTTAGCTAATGAAACTGGCGACTTTCAACAGCTAAGGAGCGTCTCTCATAGGTCTGTGCGCTGGTGAAAGTGTTGAATTTCAAAAATATCCAAAGAAGCATTGTCGTGGGTTGTGCGCTGGTGAAAGTGAAGACTTTCCACAGCTATGGAGCAGTTCTTACGGGATTGTGCGCTGATGAAAGTGAAGACTTTCAACAGCTAAAGGGGGTTTTCCATAGGATCATGCGCTGGTGAAAGCCGTAAGTATCGACAACTAAGGGGAGTTTTCCACGAGCCGTTGGCTGGAGAAAGAGGGAATCACGTGCGTGTTATCCACGTTTCTAAAATCTAATGATGATACGATCATCCCACATCATGAAAATCTAAATCATTCGCTGATGAAAGTGGGTAATGATGGAAATTCAGTTTTGCATGTCAAAATAGGATTACGATGGGGATCTTGTTCAGTGACGCATGCTTCACACTCATGGCGCCGAAAATGGTAATTTCAAATCCAGCAACTTAGGTACACAGGTTGTACTATCGGGCTGACAACATCAAATCAGATTATTGCTTCCATATCACACATTGTTCACACAAGTTTGTTAAAGTTTCAAATGTTAGAAAACAAAGCCGACTCTTGAGTGCTTTCAACAGCGCAAAACCTCGGCTCGAAAAGCGGTTGCAGGAGTTGATATACAAAATTGTTGGGGTTTTCAAGCTACAAAATGGCGAGGAGACGTAGTGGTTCTTTACTCAGGAAAGAGCTGGACAGCCTATCTTTTTTACAGACAAATCTCGAAGTCCAAAAACATTTTTCAAACGCAGGGTGTATTGAATTCGTTGAGAGGTTGCAAAATGGTTGCCACCAGTCGACAGCAGAAGCTTTTTCCAAAACTTTTGATGGGAATAGGGCTCGTTTTGGGTCCTTGGAAATCATAGTAGATAAAGCTGCCATTGCTACAGCAAACAGCCTACCAAGATCGGGCCAGAGTTGGTTCAAAACCACTGCCACCAAAAACTTGAATTTCAAAGCTTATTTAAAGGAAGAGTTAAAGCACAACGCATGGAAGAAGGGCATGATGGTTTCCTATCTAGAAGAGGAGTGGCAAGAGTTGTTTAATGGAATCCAACTCTACATTACCTCAGAGGGCAGGTATGACAAACTCATGATATATCATTTTAAGCTCCTAGACCATTTCACAGGCAAGACTCTCCTCAATTTGCCTTTTTTCTTACATAAGAATTTAACTAAGGTCTGCAAGAAGATCAGGGCTCAACCCCTAAGAATGAAGAATACTCTGTGCCACTTCGGCCTCATTAAATTGATCATTATGGAGGAATTAAAACAACAGGGAAGGAGATGGAAGCATTTTCTATTCTGGGAGGGTTTTGAAACATAGACTCATCCTGTAAATGAATAGGGGAAAGGTTCAAAGAAACAGTTGACTCCTCAAAGCAGTTTGAGGAAGAGGAGGACCCTGCCAGGACCTCCAGAAGATAGAATCTCTGGAGTTAAGTCCCACAGGTCAAAGAAAAGGTTAATCTTTGAAACCACTATAGAACAACCCACAGAGCAGCCTACAGAGAAAAGAACCAATATATTAAACTTGCCCTATACAAACTCAAAATCAAAGCAACAATATCAATGCCCTATCACCAAGAGTCCTGAGCAGTCAACTGAGTTTGCACAAAACTATGAGACCTTCACTCATACAGAGGAAGGAGAAACATCAAAAAGTTCTAAGTCAACAAAATCTCAGAAAATCAAGAATCTGAAGGAGGTAATCGCTCAGCAAGAGGTTTTGGAGCGGGTAATCAAAGAAAGGCATAAGAAGTTGTCTGATAACTTTGCAAAAACCAATGTTGTGTTTGAGAGACTGGCTCGGGAAAGTGTTAAAGAGAAGAAAAGAAAGCAGAAACTCACCAAAGAGTACAATAGTCTATGGTGGCTTGCCAAACACCTTAAAAGGCAGATAAGAAGATTGAAACAAAAACAAAGGCAAAAATCCCATCCAGATATGAAGGTACTTGCTCAAGTCGTTGTTAATATGCAAGGTGAGAAATCAAAGACACATTGAGTTTTGATGGAATCAAAATTTTGAAGGTGAAAACTCGTTTTGGGCGCAGTCAGGGCTTTCACCAGCGCAAAGCAATATTTTATGACCCGTTAGCTGGTGAAAGGCAGTGCTTTCACCAGCTAACCATCGAAATATTAAACGAGTTAGTTGTTGAAAGCTGGAAAAGCATTTTTTGAAGCCAAGGACAGAACAGGTCATTTCTCACAAGTTATGAAAGAGTTCCAGAGTATCAAGGGAATGAAAATTGCTTGCAAAGGATTCGACATCTGAGATTTGAGGGTATTTTGGAAACCACATGTAAAACAAACTTCCTCAAATATCGACCATGAACGTTGGAGAAGTCCAACTGTCAAGACAAGTGTTTTGCCACATTGCATCACATCAAATATTCCAGGAGCTGAAGGATGCAGATGGCGAATTTTTGAGATTGAAGACGATTCGAGTGCTAAGTTTAGTTGTTAAGTCTTTATCTTCAAGTTGTTTAGTTAGATTTGAATTGCTTTTATTAAATACAGATCCATGTTTTTAGGATCCGTAAAACTGATTGTAAGAGGCTATAAATGCATGTTTTTGATATGAGATAAGGGTTCAAACTGGGAGATATTTTATGCCACTGTATAGACTCTTTTTGCAGAAATAAAGTTCAGTTTCCTTTCGTTTTCAATATTAGAATTGTCCATCTTTCATTTTTTGTACTTTGTTTTCAGTTTATTTTAGTTCATAAAGACTGTTATCTCTTTATTGAACTCATAGAATTGAAATTAAAGGATTTCTCTCTGTCTTGTATTAAGCCCTACATTCACTTGTATTGGCAATCAAGAATAGTGTTCTCCATCCTCTCTTTCAATTATTTGATCTAATTATTGTTTCCTGAAAGCACTGTATCTTTAGATGTGTGATGAGTTGTTTCTTACATAAATCATTAAAGACCCCATTGTCCCAAACACATAAAAACCATTATTTCTAAGTTACCAAGCATCCTTAACCTACAACCCTAAGGAGTTTCTTGGAGTGATAACAACAGGAATCGAGAGTTTGGAACATGGTTAAAGTCGTTCATCAAAGCCCCAAACTCCCGAAACACAAAATCAGTGTGGGTTGTCTGATTCAAAGGGGCACATGGCACCAGATCCAAGAAGTCATGATTTCACAAATTGGGGGGTTTTGCAAAGAGAGTGACACAGGTTCGAGAAACTCGAAATCACGAAGCGCCCACAAGTTGAGCCCGTGGTCACAACCTGAGGTTGCATGGAAATATGGAAAAGAGTTGTGTCAAAGGCCGAAAACACTCGTGTTGGTCACAAAAAAATATTTGTGTGGCCTCGAGATGCCAAGATTGATTCGAAGAAATCAGGAAGATCGCGTGGAACATTCATGGGTGACAGGCCTCGTCCCGATCCTGATGAACGTAGTTAATCAAAATGGGGGAGGTGGTTGAAACCTCGTTTCACCCCATGAATGGAGAGCATGGAAAGGCTGGCCATGGAGGCAGACTGTCAACCCTGTCAACAGATTCTCCTGCAAACTTATGTTGATATGAGTTTGCGTCTGACAGAAAATTGCCTACACAGTCTGACAGAGAAGACGCAGACGCAAAGCTTTGACTTTAATGGCCAGGTCACACTCCTGGTGGTGGGAGTTTTTTTTAGTATAAATAATTAGTTTTGATATTTTTGTTGAGGTCAATGGTAGAGATAAGCTCTCAATTGTAAAGTTTTAATGAAGCCTTTGGTTCTCTGGTTATGTGTTTCCATTTGAGAATTCTTGTTTAATGATAGTCATCTTTATTTTCCACCTATTTTTCTTCTAATACTAAAGACTCAGGCATGGAGGATCCAGTCGAGTTGTTGTAACTGTATTGTGATGTATGTTTGATTACAGTATTGTTATACCATTTTCATCTTCTTGAAGTTTTGGATCCAAGAGGATCTTGTATTCAAAGGTTTTCCTCCTTAGGCTGCTAGAAGACAGGATGTCCATATCATACCTTTACATTTTCTCCTCAAGTTCTACCCCCTGCTCACTCTTACTACAACTTACTGACTGAAGTTGGATCAAGACCTCATTTTCCTATGCACGCCAGCCTAGTTTTCTGAGTTAAAGAGATATTATCTTGAGTTTTCATCCATTAGACCCCCTTTAAATTTATTCATTGTGACATAAAAACTGATGGGTACTAGGCTTACCTCTAGTGCAATCCAGAGGTGACTTCTAGTGATAACATTTATGGCATCATTACTGAGGATGAATTGAAGATGTTCCCTGGGATAGAATGACAAATATTACTGGTTTTGAAGGTGCATCAGAACTTAGTACATCAAAGATTACAACTGTGCACCTGGTGACTCCATTGTTTTAGCTATGGCTTCGAGAGGTAGACACACGAGGTCTACTCCATAGCTGCCTCTAGAACACTTGAAGTTGACCCAGATAAAGTCGTCAGAGGATGGAAGGCCGCCCTCGAGAAGGTACTTCTACTACCAAACCAAGTATTTCTTATGATTTTCATTATCCTCCTATAGAAAATCCAATATATGCTTCTCAATATCCTATTGTACCATCTGTTGGAGTTTCCTGAATTTTAAAGTTTGGTAGTGTTCTTGTTGATTTCTCCCCACCTAGTCTTGGATTGGAGGGAGAAATATTTGTCACTCCTATCTCCCCTGAAGTTGTACCATGGTTTAAACCCAGGACCTTGGAATATTTTCCCACTCTGGGTTTTACCACTCCTCCCCCTGTTAGAATCGTTTCATTTACAGAAGTCCAAACCTCTACTCCCTTGAGCCCTGTGACCTTTTCCCCCAACACTCAATCGGTCCCCTTTTCTCCTAGAAGAGAAGTTCCACTCTCTCTGTTTTGAACTCCATCTCCTCTTGGTTCGCCTCCAGCTATCATCCCCATGGCGAGTGCTAATCCTCCTAGGAAAAGAATGGATGCCATAGTGGCTGTAAGGTATGCCTCTCTAGTCTTACCTCATCCCATGAATGCTCTCCCTACTAGAGATTACTTGAACTACATGCCCAAATTCACAGGAGAAGAAGACATAACTGATGAAGAACTCCTTATTTCCTTCTATGGTTATGCAGAAAATCTAAACATTGAAAATGAGGATGTGTGGATGAGAGTCTTTTTCTAGAGACTTGATGGTGAGGCTAGGAAATGGTTTAGGGGATTAACCCCTGGATCCATTGTTGGGATTGAGGCTCTAGATGACGTTTTTCTGAGATAGTGGGGGAATAAAAAGGACTTTATGTATTATATCACAGAGTTCGGGTCCCTAAAGAGAAAAGAGCGGGAATCTATCTCTAAATTCTCCAAAAGATTCAACAAAATGTACAATAACATCCATGTTGATATAAAACCTACAGAAGCCTCTGCCAAAATTACTTATGCTAGTGATTTTGATCCTGATTTTTTCCTCTTGTTAAGAGAGAGAAGAGCTACTTCCCCATCTCATATGCAAGATGCATACCTAGAAGTAGAGTCTAATGTGTTGGCAGTTGATAGACTCAATAATAAACTTGACAAAGATAGAGGAAGGGGGAGATATGAAGCCTCAATCTCTGGTTCCCCTGCGTCCCACCCTCAAGTAGATGAATTAACCAAGCTGGTAAAATATCTTTCTGCAGAGATGGAAAAGATTAAATTTTAAGGGAAGCAGAGTTATAAGAGTGCCCAAAATGTTGATAGCAGAGGCAATTTCAGAAGACCTAATATTTCCCCTTGGATACTCCCAAGAGATCCTAGAAATAGAGATAGGGATGATCAAAAAATCAAAAACCCTCTCCAAAATAACCTCGTTGATGATGAGGAAGGAGAGGAAGAAGAGCTTGATCCAAAAATCCATTGTCTTAGAGACACCTCCCCATTTCCCCATTTGACTCAATATGCATACGAGGATTCTCTCATGGATAGCCAAATAAATGAGTTGAGTAAAGGGGAGAAGGATAATAGTAGTCCCAATAAATATAACCTCGGGTCTAAGAAGAAAGAAGGGAAATATGACCTCCCTAATCACCCTTCCAGAGCAGAGAAGACTGCTAAAGATGCAGCAAACAACAGTAAGGAAAAGAAGACATAGAACCCATCACCGATAGCCAAAGGTCATGTCCCATAAGTGAGGGAAACTCTAAATCCCCCCTTCTATTTTAGCTTTGAGCATGAGATTCAAAATATTAGGATCCTTGTACCCCTTTCAGATCTGCTCAAACACGAATATTTTAAAAGGTCCCTCTCTAAGTTGTTACAGTTTGAGCCATCATGTCATTCCACAGACTCAGTAAACCTTCAAGATGAAAATCCAACAATCATCTTAGGTCCTTTGATAGAACATAGAGATGATTCACCCCCTCCCTTCTATACATCTCTAAACATACATGACAAGGTGTTTCATAATTTTTTTATGGATTCAGGGGCGTCTCATAATCTCATGCCCAAAACTATCATGGATGAACTTGGACTAGAAATCACAAAAAAATATCATGACTTGTATTCTTTTGATTCAAGGAAAGTGCAGTGTCTTGGGGTCATCAGATATCTGGTTGTGACTTTGTTTCAGTTGCCCATGAAAAGTGTGGTCATGGATATCATTGTAGTTGATGTTCCTCCCACGTTTGGCATGCTCTTGTCAAGATATTGGATAAAAAGGCTTGGGGGAACATTGCAGATGGACCTCACTTATGCCACTATTCCTGTGTTTAGAGGGGAGCATAGAAGACTATAAAAAGAAGCTCAGTTGGCCTACATTATCAATGATTAATCTGACCCCACAAACCATCCTATTTTTTCCTTTGATACTGATTTAGGATCCATATTGTTGCAGCTCACTGATGCCCCTAAACCCCCTCTCAAAATTAGAAAGAAGTTCATTACTCTCTGTGAATATTCCCCTCCTATTTCCTCTATATGGAAAATGTTCTTTGATGGAGCCTCTTCTAGAGAAGGTGTTGGTGTTGGAGTGGTCCTTGTTTCACCTATTCAAGAAATTATATCTCTGTCCTACAAGTTAGAATTTGAAACGACCAACAATGTGGAAGAATATGAAGCTCTTGTTTTACGTTTGAGGGATGAAAAAAATATGGGAATTAAAGAGATATTAGTGTTTGGGGATGCCGAGTTAAGTTTCCATCAAATCATAAATATTTATCAAACCAAGTACCCTCTGCTTAGAAGTTACAAAAATGAAGTCTAGGATCTTGTTGACAATTTTTTCTTATCTTTCAATATTTCATTTGTTCCAAGAGAAGAGAATGTTATGGCCAATTATCTAGATGTTTCAGCAAGTAATTTAAAATTCCCTCTGCCACCTAAGATCAGGTATGATGTAGAAGTGAAATTTATACCCTCTATACATGACAATGTAAAGCATTGGAAAGTGTTTGAGGATGATCTTGAGATCAAAAGATTCTTGGATATTAATGATGAGTTTGTTGCATTACACAATGATCAAGATCACGACTCTGAAAGTAATCCTCATGCTGGATTTTTTCTAAACAAAATTGCTAATCGTCATATTGTCCAGTTGCCCAACAATCATATCCCAAAGGGACTAGTTCCTTTGGAAAGACTATTTGATAGAAATTATGTGGCAGTAAAGGGTAAATTTTCAAATGACGATGCTGACATAGCTGAGTGCAATATTGGCATAGAGGAGGATCCAAAATTTTCAAGTTGTCAAGCATCTTGTCGAGGGAGCAAAGGGTCGAGTATATTGAACTATTAAGAGAATTCACTGATGTTTTTTCCTGGACCTATGAAGACCTCAGAACGTATGACACTAGTGTCATTGAGCATAAGATCCCATTGAAAGAGGAGGCCAAACCATTTAGGCAGAAGTTAAGACAAACAAACCCCATGTTGTTGCCTATCATGGAAAGGGAGGTAAATAAGTTGTTGGATGCCCAAATCATTGTCCCTTTGAGATATTATGAATGGGTAGCCAACCTGGTCCCAGTAAGGAATAAGAATGGGGAAATAAGTCTCTATGTTGATTTCAGGAACCTGAAAAAAATCTCTAAAAAGGACAATTACTCGTTGCCAAAGATGGAACACATATTGCAGAGGGTGACAGGTGCATCCAGGGTTTCCATGATTGATGGATTTTTTGGCTACAATCAGATCTATGTCCTTCCTGAAGACAGAGAAAATACGGTCTTCACCACTCCTTGGGGTACATTCATGTATGCCAAAATGATATTTGGATTAATGAACGCAAGAGCAACCTTTCAGCAGGCCATGGACATAGCCTTTATTGGAGAAAGGGACCAATTTGTGGTCAACTATATGGATGACATAACAATGTTTTCCAGGTCTGATAGAGAACATTTCCAGCATCTAAGAAAGGTCTTCTTGAAATGTAGAAGGTTTGGTCTCTCCCTAAATCCCAAAAAGTCTATATTTTCTATGCAGGAGGGAAAATTGTTGGGGCACATAGTATCAGCAAAGCAGTCTGTATTGATTCAAGCAGGGTAGAAGCCATTCAAACCTTGTCACTTCCCAGAACCAAGAAGGAAGTCCATTCTTTCTTGGGAAAAAATAATTTCTTAAGAAGGTTTGTTTCAAATTTTTTCGAAATAGTAAAGCATATCACGACCATGATCAGGATGGGAAATGAAGTAAAATGGAATGTTGAGTCTAGATATTCCTTCAAACAAATCAAGAAGGCATTGACTAAGGAACCTGTGCTAATCAGTCCCGATTATTCCAAGGATTTTCTAATTGTTTCCTTTGCCTCTTTTGATACAGTAGCAGTTGTTTTATTGTAGAAGAATGTTGAAGGGCTGGAGCAACCTATTTCCTTTTTCAACAGAGCACTAAGGGACACATAGATCAAATATGAAATCATGGAGAAGAAGGAATGTGCTTTGGTGAAGGCTCTCAAATATTTCAGAGTCTATGTTCTTCATTCAAAATTCATTTCATATGTTCCTTCCATTTCTGTGAAGGACATTATCATTCAACCTGACATAGATGGAAGAAGGAGCAAGTGGATTGCCAAAATCCTTGAATTTTATCTGGAAATAAAGGCCACCAAACTAGTTAAAGGCCAAGGTTTAGCCAAGTTATTGGTTGAATCTAATTGTGAAGATTTGGGGGTTAACTCCATCAACACTTGCTCAAAAACACAGCCAGCTGAGTTGTCTGGTAAAAGTTCTCAGGATAGCCCTTCATTGGTAGAATGCACCTGGTACAAAGATATTATGTTTTTTTTTTCTGCAAAATTTACGACCTCTTGATGGAATGGGGAAAATCAAGACAAGAGATATAAAGCTCAAAGGGATCAAATATTTCCTTATTGATCAGGTATTGTACTGGAAATACCCTCTGGGAGTGATTTTGAGATTTTTATACCCACAAGAGGCCCAAAATATTATGTTTTATTTTCATGACAACCTATGTGGGGGACATCATTTCTAGAGAGCTACAGCCTATAAAATTCTCAGGGTTGGTTACTTTTGGCCTACTCTGTTCACTAATGTCTGTGTGAAAATCAAGGCTTCTATTAAATGTCAAAAATTCACTGGGAAATAGTAGCTCAATTCCTTGCCATTGAATCTTGTGGTAGCTTCAGGTCCCTTTCAGCAGTGGGGTCTTGATTTTATCGGGGAAATTCATCCTACCTCAAGTGGTTAGCACAGGTGGATCTTGATTGCCACTGATTACTTTAACAAATGGATAAAAGTTGTCCCCATGAGGAGTGCTTCTCACAAGGTAGTCATTGTTTTCCTTGAAGATATTATGGAAAGGTTTGGTTGTCCGAACATAATCATCACTAACAATGTTGCATCCTTCAAGGCAAATCCATTGATCATTTTTTATGAGCAGTTTAGAATTTCATTGATTCACTCTACCCCCTATTACCCCCAAGGGAATGGATTGTTAGAGTCCTCTAACAAGATCCTTATAAATATCATCAAAAGAATTCTAGAGGACAACAAGAAAGCATGGGATTCAAAGGTCATATTTTATGTGTGGGATAATAGAGTGACAACAAAGAGGTCTCTTCATGTCTCTCCTTTTCATCTTATGTATGGAATGGAGGCCATCTTTCCTTCTTAGCTTGCCTTTCCTGTGGCAAAATTCTTCCAATACTACCAAGGGGAGCTTGATGATATGATCCAAAGAATACAGCCACTGGTAGAAGTGCAGCAGGATAGAAAGAAGATACTCAACAAAGAATATGAACATCAACAGAGGATCAAGTAGGCCTTTGACAGAAAGGTAAGGAAACAGGATTTCCAGCTGGGATATCTAGTACTCAAATGGGATGCACCCAAACAAGACAAGGGAAAGCATGGTAAATTTGAAGCCCTGTGGATTGGGCCCTTCAAAATCTCGGAGGTATTTCCAAATAATACTTACAGGTTGTAGAATTTGGAGGGATCTGAAGTTTTTGGTGTCCGTGTAAATGGGAATTTTTTAAAGAAATATTTTGTCTAGGCCGTGACCGACGTTCCACCACTGTAAATACCACTCTTGTTTTGTTTTTATTTTTAGTTTTTTGTTTTCAATAAGAGACCCCAAAACCCAAATCTAAGGCACTGGATCTGTGCATTCTTGGCAACTCGCAGGGAGCATGCCATCCCCTGTGGAGCCAAATGTTATCACAAAAACTTGTCAGAGTCTTGTGGGTTTTTGGTTTCTACCTAAGTTAGTAGTTTTTCCCTATATTTCTCCTTTTCTCCGACCAAATCTTAAGTTTTTCCCCTTTCGGTTGGTAGTTTTCTCTGTGTTTTCCCTCGATCATTCGAGTGACCTTTTGTTTTGGGTAGTCCTACCTGAGAAATATTGGCCCCAATATTTTTATTTTCTCTGAGGTTAATCACTCCCCATTCTACCTCTTTCACTGATCCTTTTGATTTCCCGAGCCCTCATCCATTCTCCCAAGTTTTTACATACATAGGTTGCATCCATAAGCATAAAGAACAACACTTAGAGTGGTATGATATGGACTCAAATCAAGCGAGTGAGCAAGATCAGTTTTTAATGGCTGGGATTCAAGGTGGAGTTCAAATCGGTGGTTCATGGGTATTTGGAATCTCAAATTTTCCTAAATTTTAATGTCGGTTCAAAGGCCCGAGATCTAAGGTCAGGAAAATATTTAATCTGGGCCATGGATCTCATTTGGAGAGATCAATAGTGAATAATAATCGTGGGAATTGGGAGTTTAGAACATGGTTAAAGTCGTTCTTCAAAGTCTCGAACTCTCGAAACCTGAAATTAGTGTGGGTCATCTGATTCAAAGGGGTGCGTGGCACCATATCCAAGAAGTCACGATTTCGTGACTCTGGGGTTTTTGCATAGAGTGTGACGCAAGTTCACGAAATTTGAAATCGCGAAGCGCCTAGTAGTTGAGCTCATGGTCACAGCCCGATGTTGCATGGATCGATGGAAAAGAGTTGCATCAAAGGCTGAAAACTTCTGCGTTGGTCACGGAAAAAGATCTGCGTGGCCTCGAGATGCCAGTATTGACTCAAAGAAATAAGAAGGATCGCCTGGAACATTCATGGGTTTCATGCCTCGTCCTGATCTGAATGAAAGTAGTTAATGGCAATGGGGGAGGTGGTTGAAACCTCGTTTCACCCCATAAATGGAGAGCATGGAAAGGCTATCCATGGAGGGAGAGTGTCAGCCCTATCAATGGATTCTCTTGCAAACCCATGCTGATCTGAGATTACATCTGACATGAGAGTGCTTACACAGTCTAATAGAGAAGACATAGATGCAAATCTTTGATTGTAATGGCCAGGTCACACTCATGGTGGTGGGAGTTTTTTTTAGTATAAATAATTAGTTTTGATATTTTTGTTGAGGTCGATGGTAGATCAAAGCTCCCGATTGTAAAGTTTTAATGAAGCCTCTGGTTCTCTAGTTATCTTTATTTTCCACCTCTTTTTCTTATGATACTGAAGACTCAGGCATGGAGGATCCAGTCGAGTTGTTGTAACTGTATTGTGATGTATGTTTGATTGTAGTATTGTTATAGCGTTTTCATCTTCCTAAAGTTTTGGATCCAAGAGGATATTGTATTCAAAGCTTTTCCTCCTTAGGTTGCTAGAAGACAATGTCCATAGCATACCTTTACATTTTCTCATCAAGTTCTACTCCCTTCTCACCCTTACTATAACTTACTGAATGAAGTTGGATCAAGACCTCATTTTCCTGTGAACACCAGCCTGAGTTTCTGAGTTAAAGCGATGTTATCTTGAGTTTGCATCCATTAGACCCCCTTTAAATTTATTCATTGTGACATAAAAACTGATGGGCATTGGGCTTACCTCTTTCACAATCTAGAGGTAACTTCTAGTGCTAACAGAAGGATTTTTTGACATCTAGAGTTACATTTGAGGAAGAAGCAATTTTTAAATCCCAACATTTATATATTATATATGCTTAGTCTGGGATGTTATACGAAATTCTTTCGGATGCACTGAGGTCAAGCTATGACCCTAGACAAAATTATGGGCCTCGTGCCGATGGTATTGTAGGCTCCATAAATGTGAAATATACAGACTTGGTGACAAGCCAATTGAAAGATTTGTCTCTAAACCAGTCTGTGGGAGGGAAAGCTTCATCTGTGTCCTCCACTCCCACTCAGTTGGCGGATGCACATTCTGTGAAATTGTCAACCAACCCGAATGGTAACCAACAACCAGGAGGGAATAAAAATAAAGGACGTGGTAAAAATCGTAAGGGTGGGAGGAATAATAATAATAAACCCAAGGACAATGGTAATAATGAGAAGTCAAATAAAAACGTTGGTGAGGGCAAGAAAGAAAGGCGAAAGGTAAAGTTTCCCTGCAAGATTTATATAGACAATCACCTTACCCACTTGTGCCCCAAACTTGTGTAAGTTGTGAGGCTTTTATCTCTACCACTCATTGTGTTGACTAATCCTTTTCCACATAATCAACACATGGCGTCTATCTCCTCGAATGCATAAAATGTGGCAAGTGGAATTCAAAACCCACAGACGCAAGACGTTGACTATCTATGCATCAATATGGTGAAGTCTCAGATTAATGTAGCCACTCAGTCTCACAATTACAGCTCTTAACAAACTATACCTGGTTTAGAGTCTCCCCCTCCTCTAGAGACGCCTTTATAGATTGAAAAACTAGAGCCTTCGCCTCATATTCCGAATGGAGTACTCAAGCTCTCTACCACAATCCTAATTCTAGAGTGGCCCATAATTACTCTATTATTGAGGATCTAGGTCAAAAACCTTACATGATTTTGTCTCTGGAGGTACTCTAGACGTGTCCTTCACAGAGGAATGACTTGTTATCTACGTTAGGAGCTCTAGATCCCTATGGATCTAAGTTTATCAATTTGGACGTCACAGATGTGAAACCTCACTTTCCTTACCATGTGACATTCCAAATCCATGTGGATTACTCAATTTATACCATCAAACGTACTTTTATTGATGAAGGCACTACAACATGTGTGATGTCCTTAACCTGTTGGAAAGACATTGGCTCTCTGACCCTCTCTTAATCTCTGACCATGTTGACCATGTTTGATGATTGTTCTTTCCCTCCCTACGTTATTATTCCTTCCTTCCCAGTCTATTTAGGTGGGAATATGGTGGAGGTGGATGTCGAGGTGGTTGATGCACCCCTTGACTATAACTTGTTACTAGAACATAACTGGACTTATGCTATGACTACATTTGTATCATTCGTCTTTCGTACTCTATGATTTCATCATGATGGGAAGATCATGATGATCGACCAGTTTTCCTTTGCATACGCTAGCCCCAATTATTTGGTTGGACCATCGATCCTCGTGATCGACAATTATCAGCCGACAACTAAGAATATTGGTGTGAGAATGTATTCATACCTTATTAGCACCTTTGATTTTGTGGCACCAATTCATCATATCTATGCCATGTCCAGTAGTTCTTCTTCGTCAATGAGGTTCATTCCTTTCCGCACTTTGTATTTTAACGATCCTTGGACCCTACCTTCCTCGACTGCATCTTATGAAGGTTAGTCACATACTAGAATGTCTATGCCACTGTCAACAACATAGATAGCGTATTAGGATATTCTTAACTCTTCTTCTGATCCAGATCCAGTCGCCTTGCAGACGAATGAGGATGATCTTGTTCTTAAGCCCATATGGGCCACTTCATCATATTTATCACATGGTTGTCTCGATGATACTTTACCCTTGGATGAGGCAATCATAGAGGCCATGAATGGTTCTGACAGGCCATGGGATGATATGCACCATCGCTCTTATTTCCTCCCAGAACTTGCTAGAATCGAACAAGATGATTTTAGATCTACCTTGAGCGAGATAGTTGGTCACGCCATAGTTCCACCTGATACGCACGACATTTATGTCGAAGGAAACATGGAAAGTATCTCTCCTACCATTACAATCGATATCTCTCGTATTTCTGGTAAGGTTGAAAATGTATATATCAATGCAGATTGTTCGTCGGAATAAATTATGATCTACACCGAGCTCTTCAAAGAATTTTGCGATGTATTCTCTTGGTCATATGAAGAGATGCCAGGAATGGACCCTTGAATTTTCTAACATGATATTGAAACCTACTCGGATGCCAAAATGTTTCGACAATGACTTAGAGTTGTCAATCCTAGGAAGGCCCTTGCTATTAAGGCAGAGGTGGAAAAACTGCTTAATGATGGCTTTATATACCCAGTTCCCTTGACTGAATGGGTATCCAATATCGTTGTTGTGAATAATAAGAAAGGAACCATCTGTGTATGCATGGATTTTTGAGACCTGAATAAGTCTTGTCCTAAAGACAACTTCTCGACACCCTTCATTGATCGTATTATTTATGAGTGTCCAGGAAGTGAGGTTTTTTATTTTATGGATGGATTTTAAGGATACAAAAAAAATCATATTAAGCCCGAGGATCAACATAAGACATAATTTATTTGTCCTTGGGGTACTTTTTCACATTGGAAAATGACTTTCAACCTTAAAAATTCTAGAGAGACCTTCCAATGAGCTATGAACTTTGTGTTTCATGATGGTATCGATGATCTCACTGCTCAATCCCGTAAGACAGTGGATCACTCTACCTACCTTCGGCTAGTTTTTGAAATATGTATTTATTACCACATTTGTTTGAACCCTCATAAATGCATCTTTTTCATTAGGTCAGGTCGTCTTCTAGGATACTTAGTATTTGAAACTGGCATCATGGTATATCTGTTAAAGGTTGAGGCAATACTTCGATTGCCTCCCCCACACACTATTCATCATCTTCAAGGTTTACAGGATAAATCTAACTTTTTACGTCGGTTTATAGTAAACTATGCCAATATTACTAAGGGTTTCATGTGTCTCTTGAAGAAGGACACTCCTTTTATCTGGGATGAGTGAGCCCAAGAATCCTTCGATGCTCTGAAGAAAGCCTTAGTATCGACGCCTCTATTGAAGCCTCTAGACTATAGTAGAGATTACTTTCTTTATATCATTGCATCCGAAGAGACCATTGGTATGGCTTTAGTTTAGAAGGATGATGAGCTTCATGAGCATGTCATTTACTATCTTAGTCGAAAATTAGTTAGCCCTAAAATCAAGTATTCTCATGTTGAGAAGCTAGCTTTAGTTGTCGTTCACGCAATTCAATGATTACGACACTATATATTTATTTGAAAAACTATTGTGGTTGTTGATGTAAATCCATTTCAATACATCCTTACTAGGCATATCATAGGGGGAAAATATAATAAATGGATTTTCATCTTGCAAGAATTTGATCTCAATTTTTCTTCTGTGAAATCCAAGAAATCGCTAGTTTTCATCGAGTTAATATCAGACGCCCCTTGGTTAGATGAGGATTTTATTCATGTTGATTCATTTGCAAATGAACACATTTTCAGTGTTTAGTCATCATACCCCTGGTATGGAGATATTTTTTTCTATCTACAAACCTTGAAGTTCCATTAGAATCTTTGGAGAGATGATCGATGACATATACAATATCAAGATAAGAACTACCTTATCGTATGTTCTTAACGCCTGTCACAGTGTGGCTTGTGGTGGTCATCTATCTAGGCTTGCAACAACCCATAAAACTTTGCGAGACAGTTATTTTTGGCCCTCTATTTTTAAAGATTGTGTCAAAGTAGTCAAGAAGTGTCACCGTTGTTAGGTGTTCACTCAGAATATGTTCTCGCATTCATCCCCTCTCCACCTGGTCATTACCGTCGCTCCCTTCACCAAGTGGGGGTGTATTTTTTGGATTGCAACCCAACTTCAGTAGGGGAGCATCAAAATATTATCGTGGTTGTAGAATAATTTACTAAGTGCGATGAGGCCATGCCTACAGTTAAATATCATGGTAATACTATTTCATTTTTCATGTTCAATCAAATTATAGCCAGGTTCGGAATCTGAGTGAGATTGTTACTGATCATGGAAGTCACTTTTAGAATGAAATGATGAAAGAATTAACATATAAACTGGGGTTTAGACATGGTCATTCTTCCCCTTACTACCCCTAGTAAAATGAACAAGTAGAGGCCGTGAACAAGTCTCACAAGATCATTTTGCAGAAAATTGTCATCAAGAGAAAATCTCACTGGAATATCATGATTTACCATGTTCTTTGGGCATACAGAACCTCGGTTAAGAATTCCACTAGTTTTTCTCCTTTCTAGTTAGTACATGGTGTGGAGTCGATCCTACCTATTGAATGTGAAAGCCCTTCTCTTATATTGGTAGTTACTCTCCTACCTGACACTTCTGATCTCGAACAATGCCTCGTACACCTGGAGAGTCTCTATTAGCAATGTTGATATTCCTTTATGGCTATCGAAGTGAATAAACAATGTGTCAAGGTCTAGTATGATACGTCTGTCTATCCTTGGCAATACGTTGAGGATGACTTGGTCCTTCTATACAACCAAGCGAAAGAACCACTAGGGACAGGAAAATTCAAACCCATGTGGCACAATCCCTATATCGTGCGACGTGTCTTGGAAAAAGGAGCCTACAAATTAGAAGATTATGAATGGAATATGTTGGTTGATCCAAGGAATGGGCTCTACTTGAAAATATACTACGCTTGAGCCCCAAGATTGGGTGTAACTCTTTGTATACTAATTTATCTTAGTGTATATTTATTTTCCCATTTTCATATTCATCTTTCTTATCGAGTTTTCCCTTGGTTGGCAGATGTCAACAGAGTCTTCAGTCTACTTAGGATTCATAGACAGGGACATCCATCATACACAAAATTTGGCTTCCACCACATGGGTTGTTTACTCACATGAGGGTCTACTGGTTTCTTCAGGTGGCATTTTCCTAGGGCCATAAACAAATAATGTGGTCGAATATAGCATCATTATAGAGAATTTACGCAATGCCATTTTGCAGGGTATTTTTTCTTTAGAAGTTCTCCCGGACTCCCAGTTATTAGTATGTCACTTGAACCAGAGTTACCATGTAAGAGACCCTACTCTATCCTGACGATTTCTATGGGTACGACTTTTGGAACGACATTTTGATTTTATTACTTATCATCACATACCTAGAAGTTCTTATGTATCTAATGCATACGCTAATTATGTTTTAGATTGGAATTTGTCACATAAATAAAGAAAATAAAACACATTCACCAATGTACACATTGTAATATAAGTAAATCTGAAGATCACTATTTTTTATATTTCATCTCTCCAAAACATATGGTGTTATAGTACAAAATTGGGGCTCACACCCTCAAAATACATATATGGTCGATCAATACAGTAATCACGACATCTATGCCTATGGCTCCAGATATATGTCATGATAGCATAGTACATAATTTGTGATATGTCGGAAGAGTTGTACCCAAGCATGAGGCACACCTACCACCTGTGGTTGCATCACCTTCGACAGATCATTTACCTGAACCATGGGAATCTTTTGCATCAAATGACACAGGTTGCCCTGCATGTTTTGAATCACTCTCTCAGTGTCTCATCTTGCAGGCTCATCCCCCTGGGGCCTCCATCGGTATCATGGAATTTCATCTATCCATCATGGACCTACATTTGCATAACATACATGTTTAATTAGTACTTGACATCATCCAAAAAAAAAAAAATTCTTCTACAAAAATACAAAAAAATGAAATATTCAAAAAACTTTTGCATACCTATGTCTCTGTAGGCGGAACCTCGTGGTAATGGCATGTTTGGATCTCCTCTGAAGCTTACCTTTGAATAAGGGTAGTCCTCCATAGCTATCACTTGTCGATGCTACTAGAATAAAAACTCATCGTTGTAGGGTGTTGGTACCCTACCACCCCCCAACTGCCTTATCACCTCGGTCCACCGTGCCATG
The DNA here is from genome assembly GCA_010110895.2 of Picea sitchensis. Classification (NCBI taxonomy): domain Eukaryota; kingdom Viridiplantae; phylum Streptophyta; class Pinopsida; order Pinales; family Pinaceae; genus Picea; species Picea sitchensis. Next base: position 593,896 of record SNQJ01S0001915.1, on the reverse strand, counting down.
GCTAGATCACGAAGTGCATGTGAAAAAATCTTGACTCTAGGGCCCAAGCCTGCAACCTGCTTAAAGAAAAAACTACATAGGATAGATGTGAACTCGAAGTTCATCTTTCTACCATGTTTGCAGTCTGTTAGTTAGCTCTTCATGTTGGCCAATAGTGAGGTGCGCAAGTCATAAATCATGGGTCGCAAGCACTCCACTGAATAGAACATAAGTGTCCTTGATTCTTTATGTAGAGAGTCTAAACCTATGATCTGTGTCAACACTAGGACAATGATATTGAGGCTCATATTGTTGATCGCTCTGATCAAGAGTTGGCTCCCTACCTTCTCAGTCCCTGCAATGGAATGAGTGGATATGTAGTCCTCTATGTTCATGCCACTCCAAGCTCCCTAGGATTTTAAGTTCACCACCTCACCCCAATGTGACAATCCTATCAAAAAGTATATGTCCTCAACTTCAATCCTCAATCATTTCCCATCGAGGTTTAAGGTCTTTGTATCTGGATCCTAGTAGTTCACCAACATCTGGAGCAGTCTCACTTGATCCCTCATGCCTTTGAGAGCCCACAATTTATATAGCCCATGTCTTCTTAATTCCATTTGAGCCCATGGATCTCTCTTCATTGCAGCATCAACCTCTTCATTCTTTCTTTCTCTCCACTCTAGCACCATATTGCAAGTTTAAAATCATTTTTTTTGAGTCAGTAACATTTCAAAAATCAAATATATGGAACTGTAGGTGAGATGCAACTTACACAGTCGCGTATAGGGCTGCATATACGCAGTCTATTTTGGTAACAATCATGTATAGGGATTCATATACATGACCCAATGATTTACACTCGCATACACCCTAGTTTATAATTTGCACTTTGAAATACTAAAAAAAGGAGACTTAATTGCAAATTCTAATCCACTAGAAAGGAAGAGAAGGGAAAGATGACTTACTTGGCCCAGATGGTTGTCAATTCCATCACTCATGGTTCCCGCAATTCGCAGTTGAAATTTGGGGGAAATTTGGTCCAAAATGCACTATTTGGGTAAAAAATACAAACGGTATAGTAAAATTGGTTATTTTCACTATTTATAGAAAATATTTACCCACTTTGCATAGTTTTTGATAATATTTTGACCTAATGGACTAATAAAGCAATGGAGAGTTGGTGTTGGTGATTTTATCCAAGGATTCTTGCGGTTTATAGTGCCATGTCACCTGTTTGTAACTTTGGTAGGTATTTCCATTGACTAACATTTAGGATAGGCCATCACTTCGTTTTTCACATTTACATTATCCTATAAATGCAATTCGTATGCCTTAGGTACAAACCCATTTAGTAGAGACAAGAACCTTCCTTCTGCAACTGGAAGTGTCATTATTAAATGGTAGAGACTTACCAAACATGGGTGCCCTAGTTAGAACCTTTGTGCCATTCAATGCCCATGCAGAGATTTTGTCCATAAGATCGGGAGTCCCTTATAGATAATATATGACTTTGTGTTTTGACCTCATTTCTTACTCATAAGCATGCTGACCTATACCTAGTAGGACTCCCAATGAGTATCGTTTAATCTCTTTTCTGACTCTCTCAAAAATAAAAAATATTGTCGAGTGAACCTGTCTCTTTCACACTCGTAAATTGGATTTGAAAGGACGTCTATTTGGTGTAAGTTTAACTCTTTTTCAAACGAAGTAGACTAAATTTATGAAAAATGACATTCTTTGGTGCTAAGTTGTAATTGTATCACATTCTCTTTCTTGCAGTATTGAGCCTATTGTTGATTCTTTCTTTCACATTATAAGCCTATCACCACAACAATTTGCATCATCAGCCAAGAATAGCCTTGTTGGCCCTCGACCAAGTTTTGGATAACCTTGGTCATGCCTGACCACTTTTGGGACTTCGATAGGCTAGTCGAAGATTGAGCACCCAAGTGAAGTGGATATTATGGGATCTCAGCCCTTTTTATAGACTTTTTGGGTTTAGGGTTTATGTAATGGGTATGGGATGTTGGCCCATGCATCTTACACATGTTTAGGCCCCTTTTGTTATGTATAAATAAGTAGCTAGGTGATGTAATAAGTAGTTACTAGTCATTGATCGACTTAGTGCATGGCTAGTTGTCTTTGTGCACGAATGTGTTAAGGCTTGCATAGTTAAGTGCAAGTGTTTTGCAAGTTCTTTGTGCACAAACTGTGTAGAGGCTCTGTTGTTGGACCTAACTAGGGGAAGGAGGATCTGGTGAGGTGTGCACAGATCTCCTTTCCTATGCAAAGTTGGAATTGTGGCTTGATGCATGTAAGAAGATTGGAAGAGACTAATAAGAAGAGAAGAAGATTGGTGGACGTAGCCCCACACTAGGGTGAACCACGTATATCTTGTGTTGTGGTTTCTTTGTGCAATGTGGTTGATATGTTATTAATGTGATCTATTCTTAGTGTTGTAATATTTATGTATGTTATATGCATCTAATGTAGTAGCTTAGTGCCTTATATGTGAATGAATACTAGATATATTTTGATACTATGTGTTGAATGGTTAGATATATTTAGATCTTGGTGAATACTGTGTTGTTCTGTAATTAGGGTTTTTTCCTACGATGTGAATAAGGGTTAAAGACTAATGCATATTATTAGCTAAGTTATTTGTTAAAGTGTTGTAATCATAGATCTGTGTCCCGACTAGGTTGTATATAGTTGAGTCCTACAACCCCCCCTGCCTCTACCTCAGGTGAGACTTCATCTACTTCGCAAGTGTTACCGAAAGGGTCGGTAGTTAGGGTTTTGTTAGTGTATTGTTGAAGCGTTGAACCCTGGGTTTTCCCCTGTGCTAACAAATGGTTCTATTGTTGGGACTTGAAACTGTGATTGCTGAGAACTGAAGAAAAGAGAAAGATCTATGCGTAGATCTGTTGTTGTAGTGCCCAACATTCTACTTGACTTGTGAATCTCTTTGCTAAGAAAGGAATCAGATCTGAAGAAAAGGGGTAATATCTTAAATCTTTGTGCTCTGATAAAGGTAATATAAGTGGAAATTTTTGTTTCGAAAGAATGGATATAGGTATGTTTGATAGATTTCGCACTAGTCTTAAAACTAGGGCACAACTAGAAGAAAGAATATTTGATATGAATAGATCTAATAAATTTAATGAAAGATATGTTATTCCTATGCATAGAAAGAATTTTTGGACTAAAAAGTGGATGTAGCATCCTAGAAAGAATTTTTTGCAGATCCATCACTGTGATCCCAATGCGCACTACACGAAAGGTTGGGGATTTTTTAAGAGAAAGAGAGGATTGACTCTTTGTTATAGTTGCAGAAGACCAAGACATATTTCTAAGGAATTCCCTGGCACAAGTCCTATTTGTCTTTGTTGTAAATTTATTAGTCATGAAGTTTTGGATTGTCCTAGAATGATTGCTAAAGTTGAAAAGATGAACATGAAACAAGAAAACCATGAAGAAGTTCAAGAGACTAAGGATATTCTAGAACACCAGAAAGAATTGGAGGCTATATTATTACATATGAAAGAAACATTGAATGATCACATAGACATCAGTTTACCAGAGATCTTAAAAGAGAAGCACTGCATAGAAACAAGAATAGGAGACTTCGACATAGACTGTGTATTGGATGCAGAAACACAGGTGAACATTATTCCAGAAAGTACTTGCGAAATTTTGAGAAATCCTGTTGTGATTCCTTCATTGGGAGGAACATGATTATTTAAAGGAAAGATAATAACCCTATGTGGAATACTTACTCATGTACATATGAGTTCTCATGGAACATCGATAGAAGAAGAATTCGAGGTCATTAATTTTTTTGAGAACAACGCTCCTTTTGCACTTTTGTTCGGAAGGACTTGGTGTTGGCACAGGGGAAAACCAAGGGTTCAACGCTACAACGGTGCACCAAAAAAACCCTAACTACTGGCCCTTTCAGCAAAACCTGTGAAGCATATGAAGTCTCACCCGAGGTAGAGGTAGGGGTGGTTGACAGACTCTAGTGTCTGCAACCTTAGCTGGGACACAAATCTATGATTGTAACACCTTAACAGAGCACTTAGCACTTAGCAATTAGGATTCATCGATCAATGCAATATTCACATAGATTCAATAGAATCAAGCACTAAGCATACCAACAGAGATCAGATCTAGCATTCATTCACATTATTCAACACTAAGCTATCATATCAAATTCATCTATCATATAAAATCGCACTAAGAATTGAATCATAGAAACCAAAGAACACCCAAGAAGCACAAAGCATTCACAACATCGGATATACGTGGTTCACCCCCACCCTAGGGCTATGTTCACCAACTCTTCATCTTCTTTATTATCTTTGGTCAATATTCTTACATGCACAAAGCCTCAAAATCTACTCCGCAGAGGATAGGAAATATGTGCACCTTGCTAGATCCTCCTTTCTTGAGTTATAGCACAAATCCTTCCACAATCTCTTACAATCACTTTCACTTAGCTCTGCAAGTTCTCGACATAGCATGCACAAAGATTTTACAATTCACACTTAGCACCTTATCACTTAGAAAAGTATCAATCCTCTCCTTCCTTACATCTCCTAGACTTCTATTTGTACACTACAAAAAGGGCCTAAACATGGGTAAACCCATGGGCTGACATCCCCATACCCATTATATAATCCCAAAACCCAAAAAGGCCCTAAAAAGGGGTTGATATACCGTGATCTGCACTTTGAATTGTGCTCTTCCTTCGACAACCTATCAAATTCCCAAAAATAGGTCAAACATGACCAAGGATCCTCAAAACTTGGTCAAGGGCCAATAGGCCCCCAACACTCACCTATGATTCGTCCCGAGTCACTCTGCTTTGGGTAAATCTTCCTCAAAAGCCTCTATCTTGAATTGAGCTACTTCGACCTATTTCTGTGCCACGGAATCCTCCTCAATGAACTCTTTAATTACTGCTTCGTTGACAGGTCCCTCTAAGAATTGTTCATTTGTAGTGATGACTTTTTCCAGTTCTTCTCCTCGGTCTTCGATCTTTGCGAATAGTTGACAAGCCTCGTCCTGGATTGGTTGAAACCTATGAGTCACTTCCATGACTCTTCTCTAAATGGTGAGGTCTTGTTGTTGAGCATTTTATTGTTCTTGGGATCACTTCATCCTCTCAATGGATGACAGGGGCTTAAACTATGCCTGTAGTGTTTCCACTTGCTACTTCACCTTCTGGAGCTTTGACTCCAGTGCCTTCAATTCAGGATCCTCAGTGAGTCTCTTATAATTCTAGGCCATGCGATCACTCAATTGTTTACATTCTATGAATAGGTTCTTGATTCTTTCAACTATGCCTCCAGCAGTCACTTCTATTTGATCCCTCACATCCTGCAGAGTACTGGGCATTGTTCATAGTTCCAGATCTGTGATTCTCTGTTGAAGTTGTTGGATAATTTATGCGAGCTACACTACTTGGTGTTCTATTGGTTCTACCTCCTTCTGCTCCAATCCCGTCATAGAGTGAATTTATTTTTGATTGCTTCTTTTACTCCGACCTGCTCCGTGAGCATCTTTTCTTTCTCTTGTTGGATCTGTGCTCTCTCTTCTTTGAACTTTGCTTCAAGGGAGTCCTTATCCTGTTTCACAATCCTACATTGCTCGATAACATCCTCCTGTCCTTGTTTCAGGGCCACTGTGATATGTTCCTTCTCATCTTATGCTCGATGGAATAAGTAGAAAACTAGGTAACGGATCTTTCCAATGAGTGAGAAGCTTTCATTATTGTAGTTATGTCCATTACGACGTGGTACCAATGGTATTATGGCGAGATTTTTGGTCATAACTTCTATTCTAACCATTTGGGCTAACGGTTATAATGCATCCAACGGTCATATTATTTATCCATGGAAAAGTGCCATGCTGTGCTATACTGGTATCCCGATGAAGTTCAGATTCTAGAATCCTTCCTTCTACGCAGTTCCTTCTGGAACTTTCTGCAAATTTTTTATCTTTGATTTCTTCTTATTGATATTTATAGCCTTCTTCCCAGAGATCTTCGTCTCAGTATTCCTCTTTCCATTATGATTCTAATCTTCTCTTGGCATAGTAACTTCTTGTTGTTGATGGTCTTTACTAGGGTTCAAGAGTAATACTTCTTCTCTAAGTAGTGTAGGTTCTCTACTCTCCTCTACAGATAGGTGTCTCAAGTCCTCGTGTGTCCTTTCAACTTCGACATCCAAGTTTTTGTTTCTAAGTAACTTCGACCTATTCTCCTGTTCTTCAATCAAATGTGCGATCCTCTTGGTCATGAAATCTTTTAATTCTTGTGTCTTCTACTCTAATACTTCCTCTTCTTTTCTTCTAGCTTGATCCTTTTCGATCCAAGGTTTTCCTAGTAACATAGCAAATGGGGTGTTGTTCTCAATAAATTTAATAACCTCAAAATATTCTTCTGTTGAGGTTCCATGAACACTCATAGATATCTGGGTAAGTCTTCCACCTAGGGTTATTAGTTTTCCTCTAAATAATATTATTCCTCCCAGTGAAGGAATCATAGCAGGCTTCCCTAAAATTTCCCATGTTCTTTCTGTCATGATATTCAGCTTTGTTTGTTCATCGAGAATGCAGTCAATGTCGAATTCGCCTATTTTTGTTTGTATGCATTCTTTTTCTTTGAAGATCTTTGGTAAGTTGATATCTATGTGATCACTCATGGTTTCTTTCATTTGTAATAGTACAGTCTCTGATTCTTTCTGGGGTTCAACCATGGTCTTAGTTTCTTGACCTTCCTTAGGGTTTTCTTGTCTCATATTCATTCTTTCAACCTTAGCAATCATTCTAGGTCAATCCAAAACTTCATGATCCATAGCTTTACAACAAAGACAACTGGGTATTCTACCAAGGCATTCCTTAGCAATATGTCTTGGTTTCTACAACTGTAACAAAGAATTAATCCTCTCTTTCTCTTAAATGATCCCCATCCTTTCCTGTACTGCGCACTAGGATCATGGTAGCTAACCTGCAAAAAAATCTTTCTAGGATCCTGCATCCATTTGTTAGTCCAAACATTATTTCTATGCATAGGAATAACATATCTTTCACTATTCTTATTATGTCTAGTCATATCAAATATGCATTCTTCTATTTGTGCCCTAGTTTTCAGGCTAGGAAATTTTTTATCAAACACACCTAGATCCATATTATTGAAACCAAAATTTCCACTAATCTTACTTTCAGCAAAGCACAAAGCTTCCAGATCTAAAACTTTTCACTATCCTTACCTTTCTGAGAGCAAAAAGCTTCAATATCTTACCTCTTTTCTTCAAATCAAACTTCTCTTCTTAGCACAGAGCTTCACAATCCAAGTAGAGTAATGTGCACCAGGGAAATAGATCTATGCATGGAGATTTCACAGTTGCAGGTCAGATCTTCGCACAGAGCTTATTCTTCCTCAGTTCCCAACAATCACATTTTCAAGTCAGATCTTCGCATGGAGCTTCTTCTTCTTTAGTTCCCAACAATCACAGTTTCAGGTCCCAACAACGAAACCATTTGTTGGCATAGGGGCAGACCTAGGGTTCAATACTACAACATCACACCAATAAAACCCTAACTACCGGCCCTTTCGACAACACCTGTGAAGCAGATGAAGTCTCACCCAAGATAGAGGCAGGGGTGGTTGTAGGACTCTAGTGTCTGCAACCTTAGCTAAGACATAGATCTGTGATTGTAACACCTTAACAAAGCACTTAGAAATTATGATTCATCAATATTAATTATTAGTTTACAGCGCAGCTAAACCCTAATAACATATCAGCACAGTATTCACATATATTCAATAGACTCAAGCACTAGTCATACCAACAGAGATCAGATCTAGCATTCATTCATATTATTCAACACTAAGCTATCATATCAGATTCATCTATGATCTAACATCGCACTAAGCATTGAATCATATAAACCAAAGAACATCCAAGAAGTACAAAGCATTCACAACATCAGATATATGTGGTTCACCCCCACCCTGGGGCTACGTCCACCAACTCTTCGTCTTCTTTATTATCTTCGGTCAATCTTATTACATGCACAAAGCCTCAAAATCTACTCCACAGAGGACAGGAGATCTGTGCACCTCACTAGAACCTCCTTCCTTGAGTTATAGCACAAAGCATTCTTCCATGATGGCTACCTGTGGTTGGATAGGTGAATCACTGTAGATATGACATTGATCCACCGTATCACTAGATTGAGAATGCAAGGACCAGAAACTCAGGATTTTTACCCAGGGAATTTTGCAGATCACACCTTGGCACAACGAATAAAGGACCTATGGCAATTTAGAGAAGGGGAAGCGGGGCTACAAGGTAGCCTCCATTCAAAATGGAGTAGTGTGCCTAGCTTGTTCGCTGATAGCAAGCAAGATCGTCAGGAAGAACAGACCGACGCAGGTCACAGGTTCCTCTTCAACCTCACAGGAAAGTGTGTCGAAGGAATGCAGATGAACTGGGTGAGCTACCTCGTCAACCAGTTGGACCAAGATTGTCGCAAAGCACAAGACCAGGGCTACAAGTTTCACTTTAGCTGGTTTTTTATTCTCGTTGTCTTTGTCACTTGGGATATGCCGAAACGATAAACCTTCCCTAAATTTGAGTCATCCGAACCAATGGTCGCGAGGTTCACCACCTTATGGTACTTGAGCGATATAGAAAAGCAGTGGTAGTCGATCATTGTCTTCCACACTTACTATCTATAGCTCACATGAGCCATTGAGTCATTCCCCTGAATGACTCCAAATACACTCCATCGGTTTAGGCCACTAGAGAAGTTTTGCGCAGACAAGAACTTCACTTACATCACTGTGTGTAGGGATGAAACCAAGGACGAGTTGCAGTTGTACTATAAATTGACTAATGAAGACATGGAGGAGATAACTAAGGAGTGGTCAACTAAATTTCTTGTACCATTCGAATAGACGGAGCTCTCCAACCCCAATATCATTGGAAGTCCTATGGTCACCCAGGAAGAATATGATGGACCCAACAACAGCAAGAAGAAAAAGAAGGAAGAGGTGAAAGAAATAAACAACGCATCAGAGGAAACTACGTCGTAGTCACCTGGAGGAAGAGGAGATGATGAAGTAGACCAAAAAGAGAACGAAGGGGAAGAAGACAAGCAAGAATAGGGTGAATTGACACCGCCTAAAGATCCCCTTACAGAGGTCAAGACGTCAAAGAAAAGAAAGGTTTCTCCAAGAAACCCTCAGCACAGAAGAAGTCACGAGCCAAGAAGCCTCAATTATAGACTGTACTTATGGTGGATGATATCGACCTAATCATCGTAGTTGAATCAGATACCTCAGTGGAAATTTTGTAGTGAAATGAAAACAAACATCAGACAATGTATGACAAGATCAAGGCAGATCTCAAAGGGGTACAACAGGCTCTTTATTCGAGCCACACAGTGTCTACTGCGTCGTTGTCATCAGGGGGTATAGAATTAGGAGATGAACCTACCCAACTATGCAGATTAGCAGATGCGACAGAGGCTCACGTTTGTCGAGTATAGGAGGAAAAAGAATAGGCCACAGAGGCCTTGAAGCAAGCAAAGGAGGAAGATCTAGAGGAAATTTGGGTTGTGTAGCAAGAAAAATATGACCTCTAAGCAAAGATTGAAGAGGATAGAGAGCAGATCCAGATAGAGAAATATCAATTTCTCGCGGAGAAGATTGGATTTAGAGAAGAAGTCACTCGATCAATTCGCTCTGTGCTAGGATTGGCACATGTGGAAGAAGAGACAGTTGATATCCAATTGGGGAAGCTCGCTAAATCCATTCAACATCTTCAAGCAAGAGTAGTAGAGATGGAATTACAAGCAGTGTTGAGCACTATGCAGGAAGTGTGATATTAGAGGGAATAAACTGCCCAAAGCATAGTCAAAATAATCAAGGCATTGGCGTTAGAATGAAATCAACTCAGTAACCAAAGTGAGAAGACCTATGAGTGCCTTGCAAAGGACCCAGAACTAAGAAAATTAGAAGCACATATTTAGGAGGCAAAGAAACAAGCATCGACAGTGTCGACAGTGCAAGTGCAGATGAAACTTCTTTCATCGGTTCAGAAGATGAAAAGATCATAGGTACATCATGCATTTTAGCAGCAGGTCCATGCCATCCAGAGTAGATTCATGGAAGTGAGCCAGAGACTCCAGCCGGTATAGCATGAATCCTACACACTTTTCGAGGAGATCGAGGGACAAGGTTCAAATATGGAACAAGTGGTCACCACAGTGGAACAACGCTTGGAAGGACCTATCACTGAGATAGTTATTGAAGATTTCGTCGAGTAGGAGGCTCTGGAAAAGAAGGATGTCGAGGCAGCTCGAGCCAATATTGAGGCCTTCGAAGAAGAATTACCCAGATCAGAGTGACTCGAGATGAGTCACAGGTGAGTGTTGGGGGCTTGTTGGCCCTCGAACAAGTTTTGGAGAAACTTGGTCATGTTTGACCACTTTGGGACTTCGACAGGATGGTCGAAGATGGAGTGCCCAAGCGAAGCGGAGATCACGAGATCTCAGCCCCTTTTACATATTTTTGGGTTTAGGGTTTATGTAAAGGGTATGGGATGTTAGCCCATGGGTCTTACCCATGTTTAGGCCCCTTTTGTATTGTAAAAATAAGTAGCTAGGCGATGTAAGAAGTAGTTACTAGTCATTGATCGACTTAGTGCATGGCTAGTGGGCTTTGTGCATGAATGTGTTAAGGCTTGCAGAGATAAGTGCAAGTGTTTTGTAAGTTCTTTGTGCACAAAATGTGTAGAGTCTCTGTGCTTGGAACTAACTCGGGGAAGGAGGATCTGGTGAGGTGCATGAAGATCTCATGTCCTATGCGGAGTTGGTGTTGTGGCTTGGTGCATGTAAGAAGAATAGAAGAGACTAATAAGAAGAGAAGAAGATTGGTGGATGTAGCCCCACAGTGGGGTGAACTACGTATATCATGTGTTGTGGTTACTTTGTGTGATGTGGTTGACATGTTATTGATGTGATATATGCTTAGTGTTGTAATCTTTATGTATGTTAGATGCATCTGATGTAGTAGCTTAGTGCCTTATATGTCAATGAATACTAGATCTACTTTGATGTTATGTGCTGAATGGTTAGATATATTTAGATCTTGGTGAATACTGCGTTGTTCTGTAATTAGGGTTTTTTCCTGCGATGTGAATTAGGGTTAAAGACTAATGCATATTATTGGCTAAGTGATTTTTAAAATTTTTGTAATCACATATATATGTCCCAACTAGGTTGTAGACACTTGAGTCCTACAACCCCCCTGCCTCTACCTCGAGTGAGACTTCATATTCTTTGAAGGTGTTGCCGAAAGGGCCTATAGTTAGGGTTTTTATGGTGTGTTGTTGAAGCATTGAACCCTTGGTCTGCCCCTGTGCCAAAAAGCCTTGTTTATATCCTGTACATCTTGACACCCTATACCCCAATATGAAACATTCCACCGAGTGTCCATATTCTGCATGCACCTCCTTGCATTGAGCATAGGTATGTTCCACTGTTGGAACTATTTTCTTACTAGCGACACTTTTTTCCTCCTCTGTATCATAGAATTCATTTGACTATGAAAAAATAAAAATAAAAACGGGAAGGAAAAGAATATTATCTTATGCTGGCATTAGTCGTGTCACCTTTGAACATATCACAAACTTTTGAGTTCACTTTTCATCAAAATTTTGGGTTTAGCATGACCTTAGGAAGTTGATCTCGTTACTTATAATTTACTCTCCAGACTACTTACTCTTCTAGTCCCTATGGAAAGTTTGATTGTTGCCTCCTACATCACAAATTTTCATCATTGAGTCTATGTTGCTAGAGTCATCCATATGTCTCATGCTCTTGTTCAAAGGATATATATCATCATGTGTCGGCTATTTATTAGAACTCTTGACTTTTCATGTTGGCCATACCCTCAGTGTGTGTCAGAGTTACATGAAGTTGTATTTCTATCATGCACCCTAGTCCTACTTTCATTATGGGTAGGTAACCTTGAACCCAACAGTCGACATTTCTTCATTGGTCATTGACTAGGGGATTTCCATTGTGTTTGACAGCAAGAAATATATTCACAAAGTGGGATTCACATAGTGTCTTGCATGACATTAGCCTTATTGGTGGTTTCCTCACCTTTGTCGGTAGTTTTCCTTATTGGCTGCTATTTAGAGGATTTTTTTGTGCACTACTTGCACCTAGTACACGTGAAAGACACACAAGGTCATTGGTTCGTGAACATGTTCTTAATTTGAGTTTCTCCAAATAATCAAGCTCCTACTTTGTACCTTATGCTGAATGATGAGAGATGCCTTAATTCTCTCCTTTTAGCGGGTCTCCTTCCATCGACTTCAGCCCATCTATTCTGGAAATGAGACCTAGAGTCCATGAGTAGCTAGAGGCTTACATTCATCAGTGGCAGGTTCTCTCTCCATCGATAGTTGGGAATACATCAATGTCTCATGATCGATGGATTATTAAAGTGTTCAACCTCAACACCTTTATTCACACTTGTAAGAATGTGCTTGGTTCCTTGATACCTACTTTCATTATCGGTAGGTTGTCTCACATTTTTTAACAGTATACCTTAATGATCGGTAATCAAACAAAGTCTCATTGTGTTCGACCTCAAGTCCTTTATTCACATAATGTAGACTTGCACCTTTGGCATATCATGTAGAAGACTTGAATACATCAGTTCATAGTTGCAAATTTCCTAATTTGTTTCTATCTTTCATTGGAACAATACCTATATGACTTCAGTGATCATGGGAAATTAGATTGTACTCCATTGTATACAAATTTCTTCAAATTGATTTACAGAATAGTTTTCACTGGGCCTTGTTCTTGACTATGACAGTCTATGGCATGTATTTACTCGTTTATTTCCTATTCATCGCCATTAACATCTATTGGTATATTTCCACATGGATCTGTATTGTAATTTAAATTGGCATCCATGTGCGCAAAGTCAATATGGATTGTTATATTCTTATGAGAAACTAGTTCATCCAACTAGGTCTCTATTACTCCACTTTTGGGAATTATAATATATTTCGGCCATCACAGGGACTCCTCTGACTTCACACATTAGGGGGCATTTGTTATAGCAAAATTTTCCTCACCCTATGAAAAATTGTTGAGATGGCCTTTTCCATTTCCCTATGCAGACTTGAAGTCCCTTTTTGCAGTGCCTAGAGACAAAAATTGTATTTTTCCACATATCCATGTCCTAATAGCTATACAACATGCATATACGTAGGTTCCACCATTACAACCTGTGTACATCGGGTTTTGTGCCCAAAATTAAAAAATGGTGTCAGGTTTCCATGTCACATCACAGGATCCATGATCCTTAACCTTCCATATATTGGAAACGTTCTGACTCGACCCTTCAACTCCATTTGAAGGCTATAAATGGACCATATCCAAGATGTGGAAAAGAGGAGAAGAATTCAAATTTGAGAGAAAAGTTACTCTGGAGAAATTATTCACTTCATATTGAGTCTACATCCCTTTGTCCTTTTAAGTCTAGACACATTGTTCAACCCCCAATATATTCCCTATTTGATGGAGAACCTCATTGTCTCTCTTATATGACCTTGCCTTTGGTGGAGGATTCAAGTGGTGGAGGCCTAGTTGGAAGGGACTTAGTTTCTAGGTTATGAACGTAATGACATGGATTTTTTTCATTAATACACTTCTGTTGATTACATTTTAATAGAAATACTCTTTTCTCATCCAATTAATCTCTTGCAAATATTTGAATTGCTATTCCATGGGCGTATGTTTTATGAATATTGATGGATTATGCTATTGAATGTGCTAAATTTATATATTATCACCATATGCTTATGTATATTGGTTGTTGAGGACAAGTTGCAGGTGTATTTATTTGATTCAAGTGCTCAACAGTGGACTTCATCGAACGTCTGGATGAGGTAGGCTCTTTATCTTGTCTTGTTATCATATTTGTTTATATAGCATACTTGAGATTAGAGTTGATTTATGTATTCATTTCATCTGTTGTGGTTTACCCTATTCCATAGAGTGATTTTCCTTGTAACGATAGGAAGATGTGGCGCAACATGGTATGAATCTCTACGATACAACATAGATACCAAGAAAAGGAAATCTAGGGAAAGTATTTTTGACATGTATATCTAAGAGACGAAGGAAAATATTGAAAATACGTGGCAAATACCACTTGAAGTGGTGAAGGAACATGAGGGGATAGACAAATTTAAGGAATACAAATATAATACATGGATACAAGAAAGAAGAGACCTAAAAATGACATGGAGCAAGATGCATTTTTTCATTACAGTGGAAGAATTCCAGTGGGTACTTTGTAGAATGGCCATATCAATGGAAGGTGTTAGTAGAAGGGAAGAAAAGAACGAAGGGAAAGGAATAGTAGAAGCTACTACAGTGCATAAGTCTAGTATCCCAGCTGCAAATACTAGAAAAGTAGTCGAGCGTAGAAAACCTATGGGTACTGAGACAACAACAAAGAAACCAAAGAGGAAGGAAACAGTTCCAAGAGCTTCAGAACTCAGAACTAACAGTGTGGAAAGAACTAATGGGGAAGCACAAAAGAAAAATGGAGCCTCTACTCAAGAGACAAGGAATCAAAGTATGTCAGAGCTCACCAAACATGCACAAATAGAGAAATGAAAATCAACCATGCAATTTTTTATCAAATTAATCGGTAGTGCAGACACAAATAGATATCCCTAGTTTCACCCCGAAACTAGAACACAACAAGACAGAATATAAAACTCTCCCTAAGTTTCAATCATCAAGCATACTAACTAACAAGAGATAAATGGCATACCTTTTAAATGTTGTTTGTCCTCACTAGCTTCATCCTTGCTTGGTTCAAAGAATTATGAGATGTTGAACCTGTAAATAGACACAAGCCAATGAAGTGAAAGCAACAATGTATACTCAAAAAAAGTTTATGTATGTGATCAAGGCGTCATACAATAAAAGAAATACAATTTTATGGGAAAGAAATATATTGTTGTATTAAAAATATGAAAAGGAGAATACAACTGAGGCCTTGATGTTGTAAGGTCCCTTCCAACATTTCCTTTCTTCCCACGTGCTTATTTCTACACATATTCTGAGACCAACTGTCTATCTTGACAAAGAAAATCCCAAAGCTACAAAAATTTCTCAAGCTCACACCAAAAGCTAGCCAACTAACTTTTCCCATGATAACCCTTCTCCTTTTATAAGATGAAAAGGATAGGGTGAGGAGGTTAGGATGATCCCATTATATCAAGGATATGACTCATATCCAAACCGATCGGAGGACACCGCACCCTCGAAGCTTCTATTCTATAACTTTCGAGAAATTCCTCTTTTTCCTTCATACGAAAATCATCGCACCCTTAACACTAAGTAAACTACGATGACATCACATACCACTGTGGTGCAACCTACAAATATTTTAGATAGTCACACCCTTAACACTAAGAAAGGTGCGATGATCTTTTTTTCTAAGGTTTTTAACAAAGGAAAAGTATAATTTCATCTCTCTGGGAAGAAGTGTCTTGAGATTAGAGTTGATTTATGTATTCATTTCTTCAGTGTAACACAAATGGAAGAACGGACGAAGAAGATGAGGGCACAAAAGAATCACATTGAGCTTAAAATCATAGAATATGAAACAGAGTTAGTAGTCGATAAGGTGTAAGACAGAGGAGAGGAGGAACTCTATGTCACATAATCTTACAGAGAATAACTCATGATGAAGATTATGGAATTCAAAGAAGTGTTGGAAATTTTATAGCTCATTGTGACACATTATCAAAGCACAATGCAGTGGATGCCAATTCAAGAAAATAAAGAGACGGTCCAGACAAAAATAGCAGGGAGTGCGACATTCCAGTGTTAGAAAAATAGGATCGCAGAGAAATAAAATAGAACAAATGTGGAAATAAAACACAAAAGATACACAATACAATAGAGACATAGATATACGTGTTTCACCCAGTGTGGGCTACATCCACCAAATAAATTGTTAGATCCTTCCTTTATTATTATCCAGCAAATGAAGGGATACAACCTACAACAAACTCGTTGTAACTTCCTCTTGTTTTTCTCACAACATCCTTGCTCGGAATACAATATTCACCAATGATGCATAGCCGCAATAAATTTCCCTCATAAAAGAGGGTTTCCTTCTAGGGAAAAAAACCCTAACATAACTTCTACTGTCAGATCTGTGACCTTATAATGAACGGTCCATATTTACAATGAAATTACAATATACATTTATAACGAAATTTTTCCTTTGGAGGATTCATCCTCGGACCCCGCAAAGGGTGTAACCCCCTTCTGCACTCCCCTGCATGGAGGAGTGTACATTGTTACAGGGTGTAAAGTTTTCATGGGGTATAAACATGGCTGGAAAAAAAATACCCGTGAATCAGGAACATAATCAGGCTCCACAACCTACAATCTCACACTTGGAGACTGATCTCAACAACTCCATCGTTGTTGTATCTACTGGACTATGAACCTTCTTGGACCTGGAAAATTTCTCACATTCACCTTCATTCTTTAAGACCAACTGAAACTGAGTAGGAATGTTAAGAACCAAATATCAATATAGCATAGAAAAACCTCAGAAAAAGTACTCAACGCCTTGAAAAAGAGATAATTTCATATAATAAGCCTCTTCGAGGGGGCAACCTCCTTTTACCCCACTTAAATGTTCAAGTACA